>JAZHYW010062635.1:0-23276 GCA_037355805.1 Ixodes ricinus | reverse complement strand
TGTGTGTGTGTGTGTGTGTGTGTGTGTGTGTGTGTGTGTGTGTGTGTGTGTGTGTGTGTGTGTGTGTGTGTGTGTGTGTGTGTTCGGACAATGCAAGGGAAGAGGCCGTAACTCCCTCCACCCGCTAGCTCCTCAATATTGCAATCTGATTGATAGTTGTTCAGGATTTTAGGAGTTCAGCTTTCAATTGTCTAGCAATCGTTTTTCTTCCGTGTATTTGCTAGGTGTATTTGCATTTTGCCTCCCGCGCACCGGCTGGGTAAAGTGCCAAGACTATTATGGCCAAGTTTCGATACTTGTGAACCCAATTATATTATTTCTCTTTCTAATTAAATCATCTTTTAATTAAACTCCCGCTGTTTAAAAACTTGTGTTACGTCCTCCTTATTGGCAATACCTCACCGCGCTGTAAGCCGGTCGTCTGGTCAGCAGATCTTTCTTCCTTTTCTGTTTATAGTGACCCACGAACCTGTGCGCGTGTGACTGCTTACGGCATTCGGTGGCGGCGCTGGCTGATTCTCACCAAGAGCGTTCTAATTGCAAATAAACATCTGCAGGTTCATGCACTCTATGACCCTCTCGGAATTTTATAAAAGTATTTCCTCAGATCGATAATTCTCTTTCCACCCTGGAACCAGTCACAGATCATGACTTTTCTTATCGCGGGTGAGATGTCGCAAGAGATCCTGTTGGAGCGACTTGAGTAGCGCCCGAGCACACACTTGGCTGTTGCCTCCGACACTGAACCGCTTACGCTACCTAAATCCTCTCTACCTCAACCGTGATTTCCACTCATTCGCCATTGTTTTTCGAGAAATACACTGTTCTCGTTCCGCCCTACCCACGCGCGCAATGGGTCGGGGCAGAAGTTTCCGCAATGTCGCTTGTTTAAGCGATGCCTAGAGAAATTAATCAAACTCCTTTGTCAGCAAGCTTTCGAGCGGTGCCTAGAAATACGACTCAAATTATTTCGTCAGCAAGGTACTAATATTAAAGTACTAACTTTAAATGGTAGCACAATGAGCATCTAACCAGCAAAGTATAACACCCTAATAAGGATCGTACGCGCTGCAACGTTCAGTTTTCATTGGCTATATCAGCCACATCAGCAATGAAACCAAGTTCACGTGCTATTTTTACAGTGATTCATGACGCCTGGGCATTAATATGACCAAGTATGGATACCGTTGCATGCGTCGCTCGTGTACCACGAGTCGTTAAGACAGAAACTCCCCAGCGGTAATTGATGCGACCACGGCCACAAATTTAGATTCCTTATTTGTGTTCCAGTTTTATGGCTACTACCTTTCGTATTACACCATCTTAGCTAGTTTTCATGACCCACATAAAATACTGTATGAAAACATTACTGAGCGGGCATCGACATCTCAAATGTTTAATCTTCTTTGCATCGTAATTAAGCCACTCTGGCTGTTCATGAACACATAAAATGAACTCATGTTGAGATGATGATGGAGGATGATTACGTGTCTGCGGTAGCGAACTAACTGTCTTTAGTGTGTGGGTTTTCTAAATTATTAAATTAAGGTATTCGTAACCAAGTTTATCTCTTTATCTTTTTTCAAAAGCTAAACAAAATTCTAGGATGGTTCTGAAAAGGTCGCTCATTGGAGACTATTATTTGTGAGATACAAGGGGGTGTTTCTTCAGATTCTTTCAGACATTTGTGAATGCGAATAATTTATTTAGAATGCATAATATCAGCTATGTATGGAGTAGCCTTACTACTATGAAAGGTGGTTAAAAGTTGTCTGACCAAGGTGAGCGCACCACACATACTTTCATTTTAATATTTTGTGCCACGTTTGCATTTATCTGAAGTGAAACTTCGGACTGCTTTTCTTATATTTTTATACAGAAACCTTTTTTCTTAAAACAAAATTAAGCTTTACTGGATATTTCATTCTGGCAATGTCTCTGCCTTCTTACACAAGCTCTGAGTCATGTATGTCAGAATGGTGTTAGTTCGCGCATTAGCAGTAAATAAAAAAAATAAAGGCCCTCAGGAAGTTATAAATAGTGAGGACCAGTCTAATTCACTCAATGATATAACGAGAGGTACATCGCAAATTGTCGTAGTCCCCGATTTGGCTGAGATTTCGCATAGAGATTGGATACCCGGCTATAGGTTTCAAGCCATATAGTTAACCGTAATAAAATAAAGTACGTAGATGTTAAAATTTCCGATTGCGTCCTCCGCGTATATTTTAAAATGTGACCATCCACTGGCAACACGAGACTTTTCTTTTCTGTGTGTAGCGACCGACAGCTTAAAAAACATGCATGATGTGGCTTTGTTATGTTCACGCCTTTTTGATATGGGGATTGTTCTTTGGCGTTGTTTTCTGCTAATTGCGCAATATCATTGGCTCCGGACCGATAATAAATGATCCGATCTCTCCACCCATCCTTTCTTGAGCTATCAATCAGAAAGCCGCCAGCTTTCACGAACTACCAGCAAATCAGGCTTTCTGATCAGACATTCGGCTAAAGACTTCCCGAGAGAGGTCGGTATGTGGTCCTTCAGAATGGTTTTAGAGGATCTGTTGAGTGTTAATAGTAGTAATACGTTTATTTTTAATATATGAATAGGTGGGCCTCAACCAGCGTTGGACTGCTAAATTCGCTATGGGGGGCAAATAGGGACTTTCAAACAGTTCAAGGAATACCTTGAAACCGCTCATACGTTTATTTATATACTAAATCCTGTTCATCAATACGAAATAATAAGATATTTCGCTCCAAGGCTTTAGTTGTTATGCCGGAAGAGTGAGAATAACGTTCTTTAGATAATAAGAAAAACATTAGGGGCGTGCAGTCTTTTGTGAATGTCTCTTGGTATTTTCGACGATTAGATTTCACCTCACTTAAACAACACTGCAGACATCTGCTATTTTAATAATTATGCCGCTTTGTGTTTGCTTTCAAACACGCTAAAAAACAAATTGAAGTGAAAAAAACAAATTCTTACAGGATTTGATATTTTTAAGTACTTCCACTAAACAAAATTGTTTTTAGCAATATTTACGCCGTTATATGCAATTTAGGTGGGGTAGCCCTGCTCTGGGCCCCACCTGTGCTTACAAAAATGAACACCTTTTCTCGGCTCTTATTGATTGGAGAGATGATTGACGCGTGAAATGTTAGATTATAAAATTGTCTCTCCGTGCAGTAATAGTATTTTAATCAACACTATGTTTATATTTGAGGAACAAGTAATCTAGATAGAGTCATTATTGTTTTCAAAAATATCCCGTGATTGCCTTTCCGCTTCGGTTTCGAACGATAACAAACATGGCTGCCGGCATCTCCAGAGTGATCAACGAGAACAGCTCGTCATGCTCATCTATTTGAATGAGTGCGAGTCGTTCTGCGTTCACCGACGTGTTTAGACGAACATCTCCTCAACCGATCTACGGCTGGCAGCAAACAACTGTCGCAAGTACACGCCTTCGGAAGCGCTGTTGGCACTATTCGAAGGGCTTGGGTTCGTAGCGGACGGTAGCGGGACTGGCCTAAGCTTCAGCGTTCCACTTTGAACACCGCTTGTTAATCTGGCTTTATTTGTTCCTTCGCGCGTGTTGGATGCAGAATAAAGATATTGGTTTCCCATACAAGCGTCCCCTTCTGATATGTGAATTGTGCAGCCGTTGTGATTGCGACCACGGTTCCGATACCAAGAAAATACCTAAACAGGTGGGAATTCTGCGAGCCAATTGACTGGAGGCAATCGGCTGTTCGGTTAGCATCAAGTTTATCCAGGTTTTTTCCGTCATTTTTGCTTCCAAACAGAAAGTAGCTTTCGAGCGTTGCAGTGCACCTGGCCTGCCTAATGCGAATATTTTTAGGTCGCGTTTTGGTTGCGCTGACGACGGCAGCTCACCCTCCCATGCTCGCGGATGCCATGCAGAGCAAAAAATAACAAGAACAGAAAAGCCGGAAAAACTGCATATTTATTTACCTGACGCTTTTTTGTTTTGTTTTTCTGACCATGTCGGTCGCCTTTACCGTTATCTTCGATGTGATCGCCCTACATAATGGAAAACCAGAAGGCCGTTTTCCATGGTCTGGCGTCTTGTAAGCGTTGCAGAAGCTTTTAGACGTAGGGTGCGTGGACAGATGGGACGAAGCGAAAGCGAGTTCGGCCGATACCGCAGTTTCTACGTCCCCGTCTGTGTGCGTGGCATGTACGGGCGATAGATCGGCGGTATGGAGATAGCGAGGCGATGCCGGCGGGCTGCCGCGTGTGTCTACCCGGGGCATCGACTTTCAGGCAGGTGGTGTCAGACATCCAGACTATAGCCGGTTACAAGTCAATGAAGGTGGAGAAGCTCCTCCCACAAGCGTGATGCGCCCGTTTCAAATCTCTCCGCAGTCGAAAGAAGAGTTCACTGGAAACGCTCCTTGTTCCGCTTCAATGGATGCCAACTTGTCTCCGATCCCACTTTTTAAGAAAGCGACCTTTGTATTCATCGGAGGGGGAACCGAGCCCCTGAAAGCAGCCTTTGTATCCATCGGAGGGGAAAGCCAATCCCCGAAGGTCGTCTTTGTTTCCATCGGAGAGGGAAGACTCTAATCCCCTCTCGTGGCTTCCACAATGTTGTTGTTGTTGTTGTTTGGAAAACTTTATTCTAAAGTGAAAGTCGAGAGATAAAACAAATATGTACAGGAAAGGCAAGACCCTCCTCGCGCGTTGGCCGCGACGTCACGGAAACGATGGGACGCTATTGGATGCGGAGGTGGCGGAGGGATATATGATTCTCTTTGAGGGGCATTTGCCGCTACCTTCTTATCCTGTTAACCGACTATAGAGGCACCGGATGTCACGAAAGATAAAGGCCATAGCCTACCGAGCATGTTCGGCCGCGCAGCCAAGCCGATGCAGTAGGAACACTCAGTGATTCTACCCCCAGAGTCGACTGAGTGTTCCCAGAATGCCGAAACTCCCAAGCTTCTGTTTTAGAACCGAGTCGCGGCGCAGCAGTCGCGCATCCAACCCATGCCCAATATGGCACTGCCCCTGGGCGGTCGAAGCGTAGCGCGTATGCAGTGTAAAGTTCGTTCTCGTGCGAGCTCTTCAATCCACTTTCCTGAAGTAGCGACACTGGTTTTGTTTTTATTAAAATTATTTCCTTCGCTCCGAGCGGTGCGTGCCTTGCTCCTCGCTGTCTCGTCTTGCTCTCTCGCCTCAAAAGACGTCGAAGTGGAGTGTTAGGCTTAGTGTATGAGGCGTAGAGTTTGAAACGCATCACCAGCGCAACCAAAGCGAGCAAACGAGCTAGCAATCTTCTTGAGCGAACCAGAATAGCGGCTACTTGATTTGAATATATATATATATATATATATATTTAGAGAAACTCAACGCACCTTCCGTTCGGTCCTAACTCATCGATGCCCAGAGCTCTCCCACCCGTGCGTACTCGTCGTAGCCGTGGTAACGCGGAAACGTTTTATTATAGTGCCTAGACGCGTCCTCCGACTGGTGTGTTTAACGCGTCCGGAAAAGTGGTCCCTCGAATTCCGCCCGATGACGTCATATGTTGTCGCCAGTCGCGATCCTGGCGGCGTCCCAACAGCTGCGGTGTGCGTGGCAGACGCCTGCTCTGCTGCAGGTCGATCTTCAGTGTGGCAGTCCACGGAAGCTTCGTAGCTGCAGCTAGGAGGCCGTGAGCAGCGACACTCGCGTTCGGTTGCGCTTCTCGCAGGATCCTCGTAAGCATTTCTACGATCAACCGCCAGGATCGCGACATGCAACAGCATGGCACTTCGGCTTCTGTTACGTCATTTGTTGTCACTTCAGGACCACTTTTGATGGTAGGGGCAGCATATAGACGCTAAACACACCAGTCAAAACGCGCTCCAAGCACCATAGCTTTCTATACATTTTTTTATGTTTTGTGCCGATCCACAAAAGGGCCGACTGATAACTTCTGCCACGGGCTAAACTAGCCAATAAAAATTGGATTCTGCGGATTGACTTTCGGTAAGCGGACTGAATGGAATGCGGTTCTCTGGGAACATTCAGTGACTCTATTCGGGGCTTAGAACGTGCTGTGAACTTCACATAAATTGTGTCTGGCGGCATAAATATTGCACCACATTCATTTACTTTCGATCAAAAATTATTTTAAAAAAACGTTCTTTAAATATGCCCTTAAAAAGGCTTTTTTACTTTAGTGTTTCTGTATGTTACCAGTAGTGATATTCACGATATTCATGCCAAAATTTATATTATATAATTAAAAGAAAAAAAAACATACGTTTAGCATACTGCGTAGCAGGGTTGAGGCAGTATCGCGATATAAATGTATCGCGATAGTATTTCAGAAATACATTTCGTATCTGTATTTCTGTATCGCGATACTTTTTCTTCGCCAGTATCTATTCCTTAACGAAATACATTTGGAACGTTTCTTTGTATCACGATACAATCAGAATGAAATGAATTTCCTACATTTTCTAAAAATACTTCCCCCCTAAAAAAAAATCCGACCTTTTTTTTTTTTTTACTTTTGAGGGAATTAGGGTCAAGGAGATGCTAGGGAATTGTTACTATGCTGACCAAGGTTCCTTCCGATTCTCCAAACTATTTTTCTATGCGTCCCTCTGCTCTTATGTGAGAAGTGCTGCGTAGTTGGGGACTCGAACCAGGTGGCGTGCCAGGAGTGGAATCACAGCATCTTCTGCCGCAGGTCCTTAGGTAGGAATTTCTTGAGTCATTGTTTGCTGGCCTCCAATGCCTACTGCTAACCGTCTCTCTTGCCTTAGCGTACACAGTACACCCAGCCGACGAACATGAGTCACAGTCCGTTGCAGCGCGAGCCTGGCGGTGGCTGACTTGGCTAGTATGATGACTCACGTAGTAGGTTCAACGCTTATTCGAATGCGTCTGCGGCTGCGCCCGCACTATTGCACGGCTCAAGGGTACGTCAGGACCCAGGAAGGAGGCCAGACGTGGCCTCGCTGTGCCGATATAAGGTCGAAATCCACGAGGTCTCTGTTTGGATGATGCTAGTCGAAACTTGAGGACTGCAATCCATGCGTCGGTGGCGGAGGGTCGGCAGGAAGGACTTTCCAACAGGGATGCCGCCGTATCGTTTTTTCAACGTAACAGAAGATAAGACGTGTGTTCCAGGTTACTTGAGGGGGTCCACTTTTCAAAAATTCCAATGGCACTGCCTGCACGATCTTCAACGAAGTAACCCACAACGAAAGTACGTATTGTCCTTTCATACAGCAGCGTGGTGAAGTTTCATGTTGAAGACCACACCTACAGATAAAGAATACCAGTTCATTCCACCGTGACGTCATGTGATCAATGTTGACATGGGCGTTCTTATTAGACAAGGGCGTGGTGACGTTTTGATGGAATTTAGGGGCAACATAGAAATTTATTTAGAGGTCGAATTCTTTTCGCATCCCTCGTCACACAGACAGGATGTCAGGGAAGGGACCGTGGTCAGTCCTTGATGGAACGTTTTTTTGAGCCCATTGAAGACTCCTCGTCGTCCGAAATCATCACCTTCGGGGCAAGGTGCCCAGCCTAAGGAAAAGGGATTTCGGGATAAAAAACTTCCACTTCGAACTTCAAGCTTCATCTTAGTTGCCGTCTCAAACAAATTTGAAAAATCTATTGCAGTATCAGTATTTCTGTATTTGTATTTCTTCCCTCCCTAAAATGTATTCCTGTATTTGTATTTCCGAAGACTTTTTGCCTCTATTTAAAATGTATTTCCGATACGTATCGCGATACATTTTTACAGACATATATTAGTATCAGTATTTAGCTACTATTTTTAATGTAGCCCGGTATTTGTATCCCAATACATTTCTCACTATTGCCCAACCCTGCGCAGTATCAGTAAAACCCTTTTACCACAAGAAAGACGAATACTAAAATATACGATGTGTTGGCCGTGTTAGCGGATCGAAGATTTGCCAAGATAAGGCATTATGAAGAATCTCGAAAGAACACAGTTTTCGAAACCATAATTTCAATTTCTGATCTTTTAGTATATAAATGATTCATTATCGAGGCAAAAGACTATAGGCTAGCATGGCTAATTTAATCAACTTGATGTTGTTTATATTAACTTTTTTAAAGTTTATAAAATATTTTGAGGCAAAAAATTATTTCTCTGTCCTTCTCTCGCTCTCTCATTTTACCTCAAAAGCGATTCCTGGCAACTCATTCCGAGATAACTGCTAGACTATACAGACGACTAAGGAACTACACATCAAGGGCTACAAATAAAGTGGATAAGGACAGAGCACCACGGAAGCTCTCTATGAGACTCTCTACCTGTGAATGGCTGTCTATAATAATACTTATATATATATATATATATATATATATATATATATATATATATATATATATATATATATATATATATATATATATATATATATATATAAGTTGTTCTTTTACTAGACGCTAATCAAAGAAGGAGAGTTTTATTTTATAGTAACCGGCGTTCATTAAAGGTAAGTTTAGGCGAAGCAACTTCTATATCTCGAGATGCTAATGGTCCCTGCTAATGTCTGCTGTGCACGCTAATGGAAACAAGACACTCATTACTGCCTAATGCGAAAACCCAAGCGTGAGCCAAAAGTTCCTAATGTACGCGGCTAAGAGCTACCTTTTATGCTCCCGGCGCCGCAAGTTTCTATTTTGCCAACTCTGCGTCGGAATCAATCTGGTACAAGGTATAGAATTCCCGTGCAATTAATTAAAGTATTTCTTTTTTTTTCCTTGTTACAAGTGGCTCTGAAGCCTTTGGGAATGCAGTAATTGCTTGGGAAACATTATTTGCGCTATAAAAATATATTTTTTTACTCTAACAACACTTGAACTTCTGTTTTTGATGTCGTCAGCCTATATTGTTTTGTGTGTCCTTTACACTTCGGGATACTTGAGGCTTTTACAACGGTATCAACATGCTGGACATGCTGGTAAAAATCAATGTTTCAGTTGATTTCATATCTTCTTATCTCGAGTTTATTATCTATGAGTGAATATTTAAAGTAAAGGCTCTTGTTCAGTGAGTGGCACCGTTTGTGCTGATCGTACACTATACCGAATACAGGAATAATTTCCACAGCTGGTATTTTGTGCTACGAGAATATTAGTAAAACATATGAACCGAATATTAACATCTCAGGGTATATTATATGTTTGTTTAGGTTTACTAGTCATTCACCTTATTTAGGCAGCAGGCCTGATAAGGGGAAAGAGTGGAAGCATAACTACAAAAATACACAAGCGCACAACATTGAAAATAACAACGGATAAAGCCAAAGTCATCAAATGGCAACGCATTGCAGACGCTTTGCTTAGGGTCTCGACGATTACACGTTAGACGCGACCAGACGCTCAATTAATCTCAAATCAATTGAATAAATTAATACCCAAATCAGCATAGGAAGACTACTACAATCAGCTCTACTTGGAAATAACTGTAGGACCCTAAACGTGTCATGTCTGATTCCTCGTATAAATGTTTCAGTTACTTTGTGGCACAAAAACAGTTCAGTGCCCCATCACCCCCCCCCCCTTTCTCCAAATAATGTAGGTAGAGCTGCACCATGAAAAGTTAAATGTGACGCTACAAACTTTTCGCGTGGGAAGCATTAGGATTTATTTCATGTAAGAAAGTTTAATATTTCACGCGACTATATTGTTCATGATTGTTGTAATTCCACTATGTCGACAATCAAGATTACCTTCAATTCTTCGAGTTCCTTCTGGCTTGGCGGTTGACCGTTTCTTGATTTTCTCTATCAGGAAAAAATAATTATACAGGGAATGCCTGGCACCTCGATGCCGCTAAAATTGGTTACTTCGCATCATAAAAAAGAAGATGGTAACGACAGTTTTGGCACTTAGCGGAATGCTCGGGTAGCGGCCATTCTCCGAAATATCTTTTGTCGTCGCTAAACATTTTTCGATAGAGAATATACATGATACAGGTCTCTTTCATATATACTATTGCGGTGACCTCTCTTGCCCATCCGCAGAGCTTCCCCGGTATAGAGGAGACTATGCAATAACCATCTTATAAAATTAAAAATAAAGACGACAAGCAAACTTGAACTAAGAATGACTGAATGAACTGATACCGATAATAGTTTTAAAAAAACAATAGATTAGCTTTTCGTTGAGTTCTTTTTTTTTCATTGTGCCGAAGAAACCATAGCAGCACTTAAGTAAACCTTTATATGTAAGCTTTTTAAGTGTACTACAAGTAATGCCGACTAAAATATAGCTGTAATTTGTACGCGTTGTTAATTCTTGATTGTTATCTTTGATGAAGTCATAACTTTACTACCACATCTCGAAAGACCGAAAATGTTTGTGCTAAATATTTGCAAGGGTATGAATGTTTTTTGTGATAGTTAGAAACGTCCTCAGGTTTACAAGTGTGATGTTAATATGAAAAGTTACATTTTAAAGAACCCACAAGGATTATTATTACTTCAGACTAAAGCAAAAGTCATGTAGCCAGTTCACTTTCCCGCAGACCACAGATACAGTCAACGAGAAAGTGGAGTGTCATGAACGTTGTACCTGCGCACATTGCATTTTGTTTGCCGCATTGTACTTCGAGCTTCGTCATTAGCTGAGACAATTCTAGCGTTGGTCGGGGTTGGCTGTCTTTGTGTTCTGCAGAAAAGTGAACTCACAGACTTGTTTTAGAGTGTACCAGAAGCAATGTCATTGGGCGTGAACACGTTGTTATAATTTACTTCGTTTAACAGATCGCAGTGGTGTCGAATCATTTTCTTAAATCCTTTATAGAAAAGTTCCAACTGAGCCGAGAATTAGCTACAGAAAACAAATTTAGCAGAAAAAAAAAACACTGACAGACGGAGATGATAAGTGACATGTTATTTTCAAATGCATAGGCTTTTGAGCAGCTGTTGTGCTTCATGCGAGTTCCGGAAGAACTTTCTTTTGTCTTCGAAAATGAATCAAGATTAGCGAGGGGCAGTGGCCGAGGAGCTTCCATCATTTGCGTGACACTTTCAGGGCCTTTATGTTCCTTCGTACGCCTCAAAACTTGCACGGAGTGCTAGAACTTTGGTTTTCTTGCTGCCATTTGAAGAAAACGTTTTTCCCAACGATAATCTGCGTTAAAATGTGCTCATGACAAGATGGTATGCAGCGTAATTACCAAAGTTTGTCTATGGTCTTTGTTCATGTCCAGCATAGCACGCATTGTCTAGCAATGCAGACGTGCATTTTGCTCACAAGGGGGCGTCAACCGATTATATAAAGAAACTGCTTTGGCCACGTCGCACGCGGGAATCTGGCGGGGCAAATAACTATTCTTGGACCCCCATTCAGGTGGTTTGCTGGAATGTGTTCACTTAAGCAATTACTTGGTCGTTCCCGGAAGTAATTAGCTTTTTATGTTTCTTTCTCGGGGCTGACCGTTGGGACCTTGCTTTCTTGCGTTACTTTGATTTGACGTCCTGTGGGGTCTGGTGGTGCCATTAAAATAGAGGTGGTCTATTTCAAGGCTCTTATAACTTTCAGTTCGGATGTTTTTTTCCTGTTTATTTAAGAATTCTAAAACAACTTGTGCGCGTATTGGTAGAAATAAATAAACGACGAACCGAGCTGACAATAACTGCAAGTGCTTTTAATATTTGAAAATATACTCCTTATCAGAGTTCAGTTTGTTATTTACTTTCGTTATTTCCAACGGTCCCCACTAGACCCAAAAAGAAAACATTTGAAAGCCTAAAAAATAAAACAAGGAGCAGGCTAATTCCATTCAAGTTGGTAAACTTACCCAGCACTTGGCATATTTTCTAATCAAATTTAAGGGTACATTTTGAAAACACGCAGATAATCCTGTTGGGTTTATTGGTTCATTAGTAGTTGCGTCCATACGCCCAAACACGTATCTACGTGCCATATAGGGTTGGAAATAATAAGAAAACCCGTATGACACTAAGGTTAATCCAAAAATAAGCAAAATTTAACTCCTTTACTTTAGTCCAGTGCCTCATGCAGCTGGAAATTATCAGTAAAACCGAGTCTGGTGTGTGACACCTGGTATCTATATTACACATCATGAAGTGCTTATAATAACGACCGCACTTACTACTTGATTATCTTATCCCCCATTTTTCGCGCAATCTTTATGAGCGTAATACCTACATAAAAGCATGATGCCTGTCAGACCCCCGGTCTAACACAGTCCAGTAGGTCTATTAAGTTGAGAGAGTGTTAGTTTTTGGACAAAGACGAGAGAAAGTATAAAACACTTAAAACAAATGGACGACGAACACTTCATTAAGAAAGAAGTGTCCGTCGTCTCTTTGTCTTAAGTGTTTTATTCTTTTAGTCTTCTTTGTCTAGCGGGTCAGTGGGAAGAAATGCATAACATGCTGTGAGAAAAAAAGAAAAACAGAGCAAATCAAGAATAAAGCTTGAGAAAAAGTTCGATTAATGTTCTGTGAAAGTACGTAAGCAACACCAGGGAATACCAACCATCTCGTAAAGATTACCTCTGGTGTCAGCACTAAACAATAACATTTGTCATGAAGGTACTGAGCCTTCAGGAAAGCCAGTTGTGCATCTGCTAAGCGACATAACAAATAGGATAACTTTAAAAGGCAGTTTATATAATGTATCACTGTACGTAACTTCAAGAAAAGGAGAACAAAATCACTCGTTGAAATCATATAGATAATACCCCATGTAAAAATAGTACAGTCCTTCCGCTTTTATCGCGCAATTGTAAAACAAAAAGGAACTGATTTTTGACTCTTCTATCAACTGTAAAAGAGAAATACAATTATCCCAATAAATAAAATATGCTTTTCACAAGTCGTACAGTGACGGTCTCGACAGTACAAAACGTCATCTAAATTGAAATGCGGTCTTCTGCTGACCGTGAAAATAATAAATTGATGTTTGAAATCTTGACTTATTTATTGAAATCTAGGAGAGTAATCTTCACTGTTCAAAGTCTTGGCTAGTTCAAATGTTAATGCTTGACAACCATAGTACCTTACTTCTTTTTTATATTGCGTTTTAGGTCTCCAAGCGCGTACTCACTCACGCTTTCTATGGCGTGGTGCGCAATCTGGTTTTCAGTAGTTATACAAGAGTTTGATGTAGTGTATCTGATAAACCTTGAGCGTATCTAATATTTTTAATAGCATAGGCCGTGTTCATAACTTTTTAATCTGCCATTTTCACAAATAGGTAATATTTTTATCAGCAAGACGATTAGTTTATTCAGGTTGAAAGCTGTCGTTTCCCGAGTCCATGTACAGGTGGCCGATTTTAGTGTAAACTAAAAAGCAGTATACCTTTTTTGCCAGCTGAGCAGTAAATCTTGAACTTTTTATATGTTCCTGTTAATCAAAATAACGCATTTTTCAAGCTACTTTGGGTAGTTTCTGGAAAAGTCCTTAGTATGCCATGCACCCAAAAATTTGTGTTCTTCCAATCGCTCGTTTGTGGTTACATTCTCGTTATTTCTGATTAACATATAACATGCAGTACAAAGTTTTATACTGTATCCGGGTCAAGAGTTTTAGAAGGTAAGCATTGCCTTTCTTGAAATGTTCTTTTATATTATGTATAGATAAGAATTTAAAATACGGTTTAAGATGTAATTAGTCAAGGTAAAACTTAATTTTGATCGCTTTCTGTTTCAGATAGAGGAAAGCTTTTAGATGTCATCAAGAAGCACGAACGAGCAGTGAAGGACTACCAGAAACATATCCTTCTGCGGCCCCACACATTCGAGGATAAAGCACGAAGACAACCTCCATTTAATGGTATTGTTTTAAACCCCTCTTTTGCAGCGCATTATTTATTTGAGGACGAATGTCAAACAATTTTACCAGAACTGAGCAGCAGGCAAATGTTTGGGCAGATAGGGAACAGATATTGCATAACGTTTTGAAATGTTAACCTGTAAGACTTGAAATTCGAGCAAAGTGTCATGCAAATCCTTTCACGCAGCCCCAAAAAATGTTTTCCAAATGGACAGTTGGCAGCAGCTGTATTGCCGAATCTTCAACACTTTGAAAGGCCTATGCATTCAAAATAGTGTATAATAAACCTAGGTAAAAAAAATATATATATATACGTAAAAATATCAAGGAGGCGTTCTAACAGTATGTTTTATCTGCAGCAATTTTACAGCCCAGACGCTTGCTGTTTCTTAAAAATGATTCCCAAAATTTGCGGAATTCAAATTGATACCTAGAAAAAAAATTAAATAATAAATTTATCATGTTGTTCCTACCGCATTGCCATCGGCACATACTGATTCATCCTCAAGAATAGCTAAATAATGTTGGCGTTACGAAGGAAAGGTGAAACCGCTTTAATCGTCCGAGATAACAAATACAACTAACCGGTCGCTAAATCAAGGAGGTTCCTTGGCTGATTTAACTCTGAAGAAACACAATGAGAAGACCACACATCACTGTTAATTTTAAGTTTCAGGAACTACTAATTACATAGTCGTGCTAAACCCTTTTTTATTTAAGTATGTCCAAAGGTAAGACATTTCACCAGGCTTCTTTGATTGATGGGATATAAACGTTAATGGGTTCTGTTCAGCTTAGTGAGCATATTAAAAAGTACGGGATATAATATTTTAATTTCTTAGTTTCATGAAAGTTCAAAATTATACAAGATAAGACACCTGTAACAGAAATTTTCGTTACAGTGTTTGACATTATTCTAGCATTGAAGCCATACCAGTAACAAAAAATAAAATTACAGTTAGGAATGTTGCAGTTGCAATTGAGAATTTCCAGTAGCGGGCAATGTATTTTTTACTTAAATATAAAGTTTGGACAATGTACTCTTTTGTACGGCGAACAGATCAGCTTAAATTGAAATGATATGCTGTGTAAACCATGGTTTGCAGATGGTATCAAGATGCAGAAAAGATTTAGGTTGAATTAATTTCCTAGTATTAATGTTTCGCGGTTAACTTTCTTACCAGTGACACTTTGACTGGTGATTGACTGATTTAAAAGTGAATGGAATTGTACATCATTAAAATCAAACAGAGTAAGGAAACCTTCAGTTCCCAAGTCAAACGCAGAATATCGTTATCTTTAAATAGCACATCCGGCACTTCTGGTACCAAAAGCAATTATGATAGCGAAATCAATTTAAAATGTATTCGGGGATATCTCGCAGCAATAACAGATGACACTGAATCGCTTCCCAAATTTAAAATGAAAAAGTCTTTTTTTTTTGCTTTTCCAAAATGTTAAATAAACCGCCCAATTCTCATAGATGTTTACATTCATATTTCGTTACAAAATAGTAGCCGCTGAAACTATAACCCGCCAGCTGAAGTAGAATCGAATGCTTTATGAGTACATGAGACAGACAGCATAATGTTGCGAGTTAACCTCGGAGTAAATATCCACGGAAAACAGAAACATTACGCACTCGCTTCCCTTTCCATGGGCTACGCAGGGCGCTACTTGCACGCTACGTTGATTTTCTGTATAATCTGTTTGTTTTAAGTATTTGACGGAAATTTTCTAATGCATGTGCTTCCTTCAAATGAAAGCATTACGTTGGTGACTATTATATGTACTTGAGTAGTAGAGTTGAAAATATTAGGTATATTTCAGCTTGTACCACTATTCTTTTGTCGTATGATATGTTCATATGGTTACACTTGAACTTCAATATTGCCTGTAATGGGGCGTTATCAGTAATATTACTAAAATCCGATATGCTGTAGAGGGAGCACCGTCACACCCAACTCTGCAAGGATGCCAAATTCACGTTTTTGTTAAGACACCTGAGACTGGATGTGAGAAAAAACTTCAAACAACCAAAAGTCGAAGAGACAGGGAAGAATTCAGTCAGACTACGTCTCAAAGATGTCAGACGACGTCTTTGAGGCGTCGTCTGACTGACTTCTTTTCGTCTTTTCTACTTTTAGTTGTTTCAAGTTTTTTCACACCCAGTCTTAGGTGTTTTATCAAAATTGTAAACTTACACCAGCTCGCATGGACCCCTACTGCGTTTTCGCTAACCTGATACCAGACTAAACATTACATCTCAGCATCTTATGCTTACCTGTATCAAATAATACTTAAAAAATGGCATAAACAACAGTGCCGCCGAATGTGGGGAACCTGTGAGATTAGTACTGGATTAGGCTAAAACACGACGTACCAATTTAGCCTTTATTTCCGGCCGCCATCGATAAATAATGTTCCGACGAGTATTTTCACAAAAAAATATAACATGACCAAGTTGCGTATTCTCGAGATTCAGCACCACACTCTGAAAAATCTGAGAGCTCGCTCTCCTATAGAACACGGGGACTACCAATTAAACTTAGTTTTTCCAGAGTGTTCCCTTAAGAATAAACACAGTGACGAATATTACCCAAACCTAACGTTCATTTGATTCCTTAAGTTATCTTGAACGACTGTCGAAACTTGGGGACAAAGGTCCTAGATATTATTCTGAAATGTTTGCATTAGTAGTCACTCGTGGCTTAAAGAGCAGGACACTGCGAGTCAAACACATCTCATTGCCGCCCCGCAGTGAAAGAGTGTGCAGCATTAGCTGATAAAAAAAGAAAAAGCAAAGAGCAAGTCACGAAGCAAGAGGAGGTAACATAATAAGACACGCCCTGCGTTTCTCACGTTATTAGTTACTTTATCAAGCTTTGTAATCGAGCACGGCAGACGTCACCTAAGCAGTATGGTATGCCTGGTCAACGTCAGAAGTATTCGAGATTGCTTTGGCCTGACCCCCATTAGAGGAACATTTGCAGTGGGCGGAGTCTGTTGCTACGTCTCTTTTCATGACTTTCTGTCATCCACGCTCTCGACCTCCCTCTCCTAAGAGCTGCCAGAGCGTCACCTTTCCGGCAGAACACTCGGTGAGCCAATGTCAGCGATCAGAGCAGGGAGGTCGGCGAATGATGAACTCAAAAGTATCCTTAGACCGAAAAATGAAATCTGCGCTGCGGTACCAGTGGCGGATCCAAGGGGGGAGCGACGGGGGCGGCCGCCCCCCCCCCAAACGAAGTCGACCTCCCCCTCCCCCTTATCGGAGGGCAATTTTACATGGGCGGACCCCCGGTGCACACGAAAGAATGGGAAAATAGTATCCTCACAAATTTTCCGCCCCCCCCCCAAAACGGAGTTCTGGATCCGCCCCTGTGCGGTACTCAGCATTACGCTCAAAGCATTGCAGACTGAACTGAATGTTTTGGTATAGATATGCATGCAGTAGGTGTCAGAGAAACTCGGGGCGATTTTGAAGACTGCAAATTAGCTGAACGTTTTAGCGTGTGTGCTGTATTCTTACTGTTCTTTAAACCAACAAGGGAGCAATCACACACTCATACACCCGCATCAACGGAAATGCCCGCTGCAAAGAATGGAGAAACAAACGTATACATTCGAGCCCGTGCCCAATCACCGCGGTCACATGGCGATACCCTGTCCCAGCGTCAAATAAAATTGCACAAGTTAGACAGTACATCCACGGCTGTCACTCTATTTATGGTCCCATTAGTCTTCGATCTTCTTCACTTAAGCATGAGCCTCCAGATCAGGTCAGAAGACCAGTCGTCGTAAACTCAACATTCTTATCACACTTTCATGCCCCTTAAGCAAATACCAGACGAAGAGTTAAGTTGATACGCAAATGATATATAATAAAGTACTCCAACACGTTGGTGACTACGTGCTTAAACGAACGAGAGGGTGGAATTCCTTTTGCTTTATTAGTTCGTGGGAACGCGTTTTCTTTTTGCTTGGTTAGTATGCTTGGGGATCAAGCCACCGCTCCCCAGTGTTCGCGTGCAACCGCATCATAACGTCCTCTCTTTTCTCTTTGGCATTTTCTTCCGGCGTCCACTCCTGCGGCGCGTCTCTGAGGCGCCTATGCGGCCTCTAATAAATCATCTTCTTAAGCCTCGAGAGCGAGTTCTTGCCAAAGTTTAATTTTTCTACGGCATGCAGGCGCCTTATTTTATTTCTTGCTTTAATTCTCTTACCCCATCTGTTTATTCTGGCCTTTATCTTAATGGTTCTGAAGTTTAGTTTCCATTTATATAGCGGGTATACTTTTACGGTATTGTTATTGCGTGTTTTTTTTCCATCGCTCCAACTAGGGCTGTGCAAGTAAGCGATTAAGCTACTGATTAATCTATTAATGATTTAATAGCGAATAATTATTTTAACTGGTTAATCGGTAAACTTTTGACGAACCAAAAAAAAAAAGAAAAACGGAACGCCTCCACCATGCAGACGTGGACTAGAACACCTGTATAAAGGGCAAAGTTTCGGTAAACTTTTAACCTAAAGTAAACTGTAGGACAATATTTGAAACTCCAGAGAAGTTCAGAAGGTTACACGTGACCCGGCCACTTCAATGCCGTGCGACCGTCCGCCTAGTTCAGCGGATACTACTGTTAACAATCAAAGGAGGTACCTCTTGCCGGAGGATATCAACGAACCTCTTTGACTCGGGCAGCTGAAGTAACAATCTGTTGAACTGTTTAATGGTTCTCAACCGCACATCGAGGTTATTCAAAATAAAAATTTTATATTGCGCGGCTTTTTTTTTTTAAGTAATATATAGAAATAAAGGAGGCCGATTGATCAATTAATTAATCGGAACGGTGGCGATTAATCCGGTCAAACAATTTCTTCAACGTCGGACCTAACCCTTCCTACTTCTTCAACTGCCAACGTCTGTGCATACTGTGTTTTCGTGTATGCAATCGGGACCTGTATAAGACTACATGAACTGAACAATTAAACTTCAATTTATAGACTCTATAATTTCATTACTCTATCTTCCCACGTTTAAACAAAACTAAAAATACAATTTTATTGACATACAGATCAATCAATTAATGCAGGCACAGCGACATAGTTGTTTTGCCTATCCACTTCAACAATAGAGTGCACAGGGCGATGTAGAATCGCGATATAAATGTTTGGTGATAAACGCTTAGATGTACTTCCGAGTATCTGTGTCTCTGTATCGCGGTAGATTTGAAAATATATTTGTGTCACAGTAGTGAAATACATTAACGATGTAACGATTGTATCGTAGCACTCTGCCAGGATTATGTATCTCTACATTTGTTGTCGGATATCAGCTGCCTGGTTTTTGCACTAAACTGAAAACCATCTTTTTAGTTACAGAGAACTCGGGATATATGGTATAAACCCGCCGATCAACCTTTTTAGAGGGGAAACACTCTTCGTAACCTATTTCGAAGGACAAAAGAAGCAAACAAAAAGTTGTTCAAAGAGAAGCATGAACAAGACAAGCTCCTTTGACACAGCCCTCTACTTCTTTCTCAAACTCTGGAAAGGAGTCGAGTGGAGAGAAGGAAGCCACCAGTCATGAACAGTAGAGATCTTCATTCGAGGGCTTCTCATACTCCTATGTTGCAGCAGGTTCCGTTCACCTTAAGATACTTTAGTGCAGAGAGGTCCGTTGTGCAATCTCCACACCCCGCATGACTCCGAAGCACTCGACAGTTTGAGACGCACCCCCACGGCAAAACAGGGCTCATTTTGCGTAGACGCCTTTTGTCAAGCATGGCAAACAGTCATTGGCCTCCAGTGCCGGCGGGGTTGACTAAAGAGAGTTTGGAGATAAAGTGTTTTTAGCTGCATTTAGGATGGTAGCCGTAAATAGATGAAGACTTCAAGTTAAAGGGAGGTGCATAAAGAAACACAAAGAGTGGAACACAGGCGCTACCATTTGCATATGTCACGAACTGTGCGCTCCACAGTCAGTTGCGTAGCCAAAATTGTTTTCGGGGGGGGGGGGGGGGGGTTTAAGATGCATGCGTATATTATAGGGTTAACTGGATTTCGGTGTGTGTGTGGAGGGGGAGGGGGTGGAGCTGAAGATACATAAACCCTCCCTTTGGTGGCTGCGCCAGTGTCCACATCTATAACCGTTCGAAAAAAATAATATATTACAGATATCTCCATAAGAAAAATGTAATCTAAGTGTTTGAGAGATATTCCGTCGCATAAAGGCAAATGCATCTCAGTTTCTGCATTTCGGCCTCAAAATATGTCCATCTCAGTATCTGTATTCTCGAATAATCTTTATGTATCTCTGCTTAGCCCTTCTTATAAATAAAATAATAGGTACTTCTTAACAGCAGCGGTGAGTCTAATGTCGTTTATATAAGGCAAAACGTCGGGATGCATTAAACGTCGCCGGCGCTACTTGGATCTTCGTCTTCAACCTAAATTCCATGTTTGTGCACCGGCCAATCAGACACTACCTGAAAATGCGTTAGGGCGAAGCGCGAGATCCGTTTAAAGTTGTCCACGTGTGACGTGTTTGGGGCGACAAACCGGCGGTGTGTCTACAATCCTGACAATTTTTATGCTACCCAATGACCCCAATTTGAGACTGTCATGTCTATAAACCGGAAAACCATTATCAATCTAACAAGCAAATGTTCCAGATTGTGAATGCTGAACATTTGAGTATATAAAAAATAAAAAAGATAAACAATGTTCAACATTTTGTCTGTCTTTTGTGTTTTTCTGCGTTTGATACTATAATTTCTTTATCTTTAAGCTGAGACTGCAGCCAAAGCCACAAGCGCGAGCTAACCCGCGCTCCTGGCTTTGAGACGTGCATTTCTGGCGCGAGTGCTCGTTTTCCCGAAGAACGCTTCAAAGCAGCGACCTCGAGCTCCCGTGCTTGTGGTCTTGACTACAGTCTCAGCTTACTGGTGGAATAGGACTTTCGCAATTTAAAACGCCGGCGTTGAGCCGCTGTTTTAGCTGAAGCCAAATATTAACGCCTTATGTGTGCTTTGTTTCTTTTTTCTTTAGGCCCTATAACATCGGTCTAAAACTCATTCGAGTGTGGGAGCCTGATTGCCCACCCCCGATGGGTTGAAGGCCGAAAGGGGAGAGGGGAGTAATAATCTTGTCATTTTGGTGCAAAAAAAGGGGGAGCCATCTACTCTGTGAAGGTGGTTGACCAGCGAAGCTGATTAGCACACGACACAGACGTGGCACAGAATTTAGAACAAAGGTACACATTTATTGTCTTGATCGGTAGTCATCGTGACGAAAGGTACGCACACGCACGTGCCGCCCGCCGCCGCCGCCGCTGATATTCTCGTTGCCGTTCCCGCCAGTGCTCTTCGTAGGCGCGTTGCTCTTCAGGAGTCCGGACTATACGCGGCCTCCACATTACGACGAGAGAAGTGAAATCGAAAATGGAGAAAGGCAACTTGTCTTTCTGTTTTTTTATATACATTCACGTAGACGACTATCACCGCCCCGAGGAGCCGGAGGAAACTAGACACGCACGACGGGGCCGCCACCCCGGGAGAGCGGAAGGAAAGGAAACTAGGCACGCAAGCGCTTGGAACGACGACAGAGAGGTCGGTGCGAGCATAGTGGTTTTGGTTACGCACATTAAAATAGACCCATTGCTATATTATCCAAGCATTAAGGAGAATGCAGGGATTGGTGTTCCACGCGCCACACGCGCACGCCTTCCCCGTATAAGAGATTCGAAGTAAATAACCAAAATAAAGCGTTGACGAACGCGCGTGGAAGATGTCATTTGTTTTAGGATTTTGCTTTAGAACAGTTACTGCTGCAGACGCCGGCACGTGCGGCGCGTTGGTGCGGTGCGAGCGTAAAGATTTTGGCCACGCACACGAAAAATCCACGGAACCCTATACTTCGTTTCATCTTCGGGTCCAGACGCAGCCGATGCTACAAGCGCGAGCTCCGGGCTTCCAGCGTCCCTGCCAAGCACGCGCGCTCGTGCAGTACAGGCACTGTTCAGGGCCACACGCTCGTGCTTGTAGCATCGGCTGCGTCTGGACCCAAGCTGAAACGAAGTATAGCCATAAACAGCTTCGTTGTAAAAAAACAAAAAAAAAAAACAGTACTGTTTTCTGTTCCCAAACAGCCGAGCCCCAGGTACATCCCAATGAATGTCCAGAAAAGAAACATTTTGCTTTCTGCTATTTGTAATCTCACCGTTTTGCCACCTACATATACGACTTTGTCACTTGCATATACGACTTATTTGGACCCACACCTGATGTTACAAGGTTTAAAACACGAACGTGATGTAATATTACGAGAGAGAACACATCGTCATTGCCCTGTCGTACAATTTACTAGGCTCAAGAGGCATAAAAAATATCTCTTCATACGGCATTTCTTTTTCCAGGCAGCTTTTATTAGCTACATTGTAAGAAGGTACATTTTATTTTAAAGGTATTGTCTGAGAGCTAGAAGTCCGAGCTCGTCGCTTTATCTTTGGCAGTTGATCCCGCTCAGCAAGATTTCTTGCAGCCGAGGTGCCTCCCTCAGCAATATGCTCGCGATAGTAGCGTTGTAGTGGTATTGCCGCTCCGATTGACGTACATACGGAAGGGTTCAAAACCAAATATTTAGACGACGCAATACTCAGACCAAAAGAAAAAAGAATATTGAAAATTGTGTCAACACGTTATATGAGCAGAAGTACTTTTAAGCTGATATGAATCGACTATATAAAACTTGTGGCGCAAGTAGCGCTGGACATATGGGATCCGGTTCTAGCAGCTGCGGGATGTTATCGAGCCGCGTCCCGGAGAGTCGCGGAAGCGTGTTTGAGAACCCTGGTCTATAACGTAGCTGTGGCTCCCAAAGTAAGTAAAGCTGTAATCAGTAAGAATCTAAAGCAGAAAGCGAAAAGCTTCTTGTGTGAGACAATACAAAAATCATCTCAGAAATAGAAACAGTAGAGCTCACGTGATGTGCTAGGCTTGCGAAACAGTCCTTCGTTTGTTCTCAATTTTTGGAGCACCTCCAGGTTTGTTTCGGGCATCGTTTATTTTATTGAGGGTTTCCTAGTCATGGTTCTCCCCGTAAGCGAGGGCATATAAACGTATTTCTCTAAAGCTTTATCACTTGGACGAGAGTTCATATGTAACATATATATATATATATATATATATATATATATATATATATATATATATATATATATATATATATATATATATATATATATATATATATATATATATATATATATATATATATATAAATATGTGTGTGTATATATATATATATATGTATGTTCTTTATCTGTGTAGCATGCTAGGATTCAGTCAGACAGCCATCATAACGTCATGAATGTCCAACACGGTCCAAAAGAAAGCGCCTGAGCATACTGTGTTCCGGGGATGGCTTTTAGAAAGTTTACGGGCGGT
>JAZHYW010062633.1:50000-212737 GCA_037355805.1 Ixodes ricinus | reverse complement strand
AATCGAAAATTTTGGAGAAAAACTACATGTGCTTATTGAACCATTACCCCCCCCCCCTTTTCCCTCCCGTTCACAAGACGTCTCCGCTCCCTTCTCCCCCCCCCCTCCCCCCTTAGCCCAAATACAAGATGCTATATATCCGCCCCACCGACAGAGACAATACTGCCAAAATATCCAAACTCCCTCCAGCCCGCATATCCTTGGTCATTAAAGCAGTTTTTGCTCCTGTGTTATAAGTTTCCCTCGACATACTTCCAGCCAGAATCAATACGCAACTGAGTCCGCGGGACGCTCCCGAGCTGCCTAATTTATGCAGTTTCTAACTCGGTCCGGTGGGGGGCGCACTATTGTCAATGTTAATTCGATTAGGCCGGCGTGGAGCCTCTGCTTGCAGGACACCCGTCCGCAGCTGCGAGCGCGCTTGCGAGCGAAAGCTAAGGTCGCAGAATCCTTAATTGGGTCTCCGCAATTGGCTACACGCCTAAAAGAGACTAGGTTTCATGACGAGGACAGCACGGACGGGCGCGCGCTCGACGCCGCCGCAAATCAATTTTGTCACCGATTGCGCGGGCTGCGACTAAGCGAAGTGAGCGCAAAAAAAGAAAGTCCTCGGGCGTTTTCCTTAACTTTTCATGATAGACGTAGACAGCTTTATTATTATTATTTCCGTTTCACTGCGGGTTGTTTTTGAAAGGCGATAGGGTCGATATATTTCCTCGAAAGATTGGTAGTGACCAAAAAAACGAGGAAAAAAAATCCGAACGGGGAAGAAAAATGTACGGCATAAAGTATAGGAAGACTCCCATAAACAAAAACCAAAAAACAAAACAAAAAAGCTTCAAACTTTGATCGCGTGCAACTTGACAAGGGAGCATGGATATCGAGACCAGAGAAAAGATAAACAAATCAAACACAGATTTTTTTTCCCTTGCCGCCATCGCAAAGTAGGAATGCTCAGGCAAAACTTAATATATAACTAAAGTAAACACCCGCACTTTCGGGGAACGACATCGCCAAGCGATAAGACGTGACTTGACGGCCGAAACTCAAACGACAGTTGAGGTCGCCGCAAGTTATCAACTGCCAAGATAAATATATATAAAAAATATATTAATAATTTGATTCCGCCCCTCTCTGCATTGTTGAGGTCTGATTAAAAAAAAATGAAGCTGACTGCGAATATTCCTTGTTTGGATACCTGTCAATCACCGACGCTGTAGAAACATCAGCGAGCGGCACTGCGGGGATCAGAAGCTGCTTCCGGGTAAAACGAGCAGAATATTTTTTATTCATTTCAGCTTGACGGGGAAGACACGTGGCGACGTGGGGGGCGGTGACTGACGACGCTCTGGCCCAACTAGAACCCGGGTAAGTGTTATCAAACGCTACACAACCAACACTTTTCCCCTCGCCATCGGTGACGTCGGTGAAGTCGCGTTTGAATGGTAGAACCAAAAGGTATCGAGAGTTAATTTAATGCTTTGTCCCCTGCTGGAATAGTACTTTCTGTTTTATTATCTCCCCTCTTCACATTAGTTCGCCACTATCTAAAACGGTTGAAGTGAAAAAAAAAAGGAACACGCGATACAATACCTTTTGGAGAGTTTTAGTTTAGAATAGGAGTCTCACGCCTTGGCTCGCCCAAACCGTTTAGTCCAAAGTGTTAAGCCCGGTTCACACAGTTGCGTTTGACTGCGTTTGACTGCGTTGCGGCAGTGAGAAACCAGGACATCCCTGCTGCTTATATCGCGTGCCAAGATGATTCCTTGTATTGGATTCCACGCTTCATACGAAGCACAGATGTGCCGGTGACTCGCTTTCGGTTCTCGCCGCAACGCAGTCAAACGCACTGAAACGCAAGTGTCTGAACCGGCCTTTAGAGCGCTTTGGAAAAGCGCGAGGAGGGTGGATGACGTTTTCTGGGCGCTGGTTAGCCACTTGGGGGATCTTTGTATTTTATCCAAGTCTATCATATCCTACTATGTCGCACTTTTACTTTCCTATAATATTCGCTATCACCCTAGTTTCTTCTGACAGACGAACCCAGCCTAGCCTTAAGGCCGGTTCAGACACTTGCGTTTGAGTGCGTTTGACTGCGTTGTGGCGAGAACCAAAAGCGAGTCACCGGCACATCTGTGCTTCGTATGAAGCGTGGAATCCAATTCAAGGAATCTTCTTGGCACGCGATATAAGCAGCAGGGATGTCCTGGTGTCTCGCTGCCGCAACGCAGTCAAACGCAGTCAAACGCAACTGTGTGAACCGGGCTTTACTCTTCCACCCTGTCCTCTAATATATACAGAGATAATCACCTCTTAAAATATTTTTCTTTATATGGGCGGTTTCATCTGGATTTCAGGCAACGAGGTGCAGTCGTATTTTTTATTTTGCCTCAAATTTTTATATTTTGTGGCGCATGTTCCAAGAAGAACAATCCTTTTTATTTTAATGTCCTGACATGTTTAGTTTCTGAGAAAAAGAATCTCAAAGAAGCGGGAAAGAACGACGAGGTTTTGACGATTGTCCTGTGTGGCGTTTTTGAATCACTCTCAATCTCAAAGTATTCAAAAGAGAGCGTCTATGTTTTTTAGTGTCTTATATATGCAAGTAGGTAAAACGACAGTATAAGTACTATTTATTATTCGTCGCTCCAATATATGTAAAAATCCCAAACATGCCTCCGCGAACAACTGTGACCTAAATTGCGGTTTCTGTTTTGAGTCGACTACGTTTAGTATCGCTTTTAAAATAATACCACGAGTAGAACCTTTTATTGCCTTACAAATCAAGCAAAGTTCGTGTTTTTATCATATACGAGTACTGTAATATAAATTATGAAACAGAGGTTTTCACTTTTCGTTCAATTTCAGCACGCTGTATTAAAAAAAAAACATTTAAATTTTGTTTTTTCGCGTCGCGTTCGTTTCACATCTTTCTTTTACCCAGAATACATTCCGTTAGAGGTTTATGCACTGGTTTTGAGTGTTAAGCCTCTAAATATGCTAAAAAAGAGCAAATGCCGATGGTGGGTTTTGACGATTGTCGTGTGTGGCGTTTTTGAACCACTCTCAATCTCAGAGTATTCAAAAGAGAGCTTCTATATTTTTTTATTGTGATATATATGCAAGTCGATAAAACGACATTTCAACTACTATTTATTATTCCTCGATCCAATCTTTGTAAAACTCCCCAAACATGCCTCCGCGAACAACTGTGACCTAAACTGTGGATTTTGTTTTCAGTCGACTATGTTTAGTATCGTGTTTAAAATAATAGCACTAGAACCATTCATTGCCTTCCAAATTAAGCAATGTTTGTGCCTTTATTATGTACGAGTACTGAGAAATAGATTATGAAAATAAAAAAAGGTTTTCACTTTCCGTTCAATTTCAGCACGCTGCACAAAAAACAAAAACAACAAAAAGATTTTTTTTGCGCGTTGCGTTTTTTTTACATTTTTCTTTTACCAAGAATACATTCCGTTAGAGGTATATGTGATGGTTTCGAGTTTTAAGCCTCTAAATATGCTAGAAAATGATTCTGTTCTATTATCAACATGAATTTCGCATTAAAAATATAAAATTTCGCATTCAAAAATTTAGGTTTGCCATAGGAAGTGTATTTTAATCTAATATTTTACAATATTATACTTTGATATTCCTAACGTAGTATAGATTATGTAGCGCATAGGATCTAGGCTTGAGGCCTGTGCAATCATGGCACCGGCGGAAATTGTCTGAAAACCCGCTTTCAGTAGTTACGATATTATAGTGTTTAGACGTTTGGAATTGTAAAGTTGTTATTATACGCCTAACGACGTCAATGTCTTTTATACGATTATTTTTTAAACGTCCCTTAGATTTTTATAATAACGAATAAAATATACAGCTATAACCCATAAACACACCATCGGCATTTGCTCTGTCTTAGCATATTTAGAGGCTTAAAACTCAAAACTAGTGCATATACCTCAAACGGAATGTATGCTTGCTTAAAAAAGATGTAAAAAAATGCAACGTAAGAAAAAAAATTTTTTTTTGTATTTAGCGTGTTGAAATTGAACAAAAAGTGAAAACTTTCTCTGTTTCATAGTTTATTTCTCAGTACTCGTTCGTTATTAAGGCACAAACTTTGCATAATATGGAAGCCAATGAAAGATTCTACACGTGGTATTGTTTTAAAAACAAAACTAAACATAGTCAACTAAACCAAATGCGCTGTTTAGGTCACAGTTGTTCGCGGAGGCATGTTTGGGGATTTTTACGAAGATCGGATCGACGAGTAATAAATAGTAGCTGGAAGTTCGTTTTACCGACTTGCATATATATCACAATGAAAAAAATATAGAAGCTCTCTTTTGAATACTTTGAGATTGAGAGTGGTTCAAAAACGCCACACACGACAATCGTCAAAACCCACCATCGGCATTTGCTCTTTTTTAGCATATTTAGAGGCTTAACACTCAAAACCAGTGCATATACCTCTAACGGAATGTATTCTGGGTAAAAGAAGGGTATGAAGAAAACGCAACGCAAAAAAAAAAACTAAAAATGTTTTTTTTTTATACAGCGTGCTGAAATTGAAAGATAAGTGAAAACTTTTTCTGTTTCATAATTCATTTCTCAGTACTCGTACATGATAAAAACACAAATTTTCCTTAATTTTGAAGGTAATTAAAGGTTCTACACGTGGTAATATTTTAAAAACAATACTAAACATAGACGACTCAAAAAAAAAAAAATCCGCGATTTCGGTTACAGTTGTTCGCGGAGGCATGTTTGGGGATTTTTACAGGTTGGAGCGACGAATAGTAAATAGTAGTTATAATGTCGTCTTATCTACTTGGATATATATCACACTAAAAAAATATAGACGCTCTCTTTTGAATACTTTGAGATTGAGAGTGATTCAAAAGCGCCACAGACGACAGTCGTCAAAAGCTCGTCGTTCTTTCCCGCTTCTTTGAGATTTATTTTTTCTCAGAAACAAAACATTGCAGGACATTAAAATAAAAAGGATTGTTCTTCTTGGAACATGCGCCACAAATATAAAAATTTGAAGCAAAATTTAAAAATACGACTGCACCTCGTTGCCTGAATCCAAATGAAACCGCCCATATATATAATTTTTTTTATTATGAACCCTTGGTATTTTTTAATTTATATCAGTCATCTAAATAAACGTGACCTATCTTACAATATAATATAGCTAATGATCCAAGCTGGAGTAAAATTATTTGCCTGGAAAAGGGATTTAAATTTCCAAGCTACTAACGTCTACCCCAGATGAGGGCTAACCAGTATCTCAATACCAAAGTGTGATAACAAGAGGCTTTACCAAAATGTGACAACATGAATAGGCTCATTGTTTGGAGCGAAGTGCGGAGATTCGAAATTCCCGAGCTCAGGTCTCGTTTTCCCTTGCTTTGGAGGAGACGCGTTTCGTGAGCAATAAGTATTATCAGTCGATGACCGGCTAACAGAGAAGTTGAAGCTCCTCCCACCTCTTTCCACTATAGCAGAGCGAATGCTGGAGAGGAGGCGACCTCCTCTCCACCGTTCTCTCTAGTAGAGTGGAAAGAGGTGGGAGGAACTTCCCACGAACTGTTAGCCTGTCACATGACCATAGTTATTCCACGTACTACCAAAAAAGAAGAAATGTGCGTCAACATGAAGTTCTTATACAGCACAGCCAGTGAAATTGTCGTTCCGTTGTTTTAGAAATCAAAATCCGCATAGCTCTATGAAGTGGACGATCCACTTGACGGGGTGTAGTCGAAGTCGTCTACACGTTCAGGAGTGCATTCCTAAACCAAGACCACGTTTTTAGAACCTCGAGTGAATTTTCAAAAGTTTTCTTTTTCGTACATCGTGTAAAGCTGATAATGAGCGAAAATTGAATAGCGTACTTTATCTCCCCCATATTCCTCATAGTCACCATTATTCCTCACATTTTATGAATAGCATGAAATTAGACTAGATATTGCCTTTGTTAAACCGGTCTTAATCATCAGCAGGGAGTGCGAATGAATTCAGGGCAATCCATTAGATTAGTTGCGTTTCTTTGTTCAGCACACAAGAACGCCTACCCAACCCCGCACATTTTATTTACGCGATAAATCTAAATTCAATTTAAAACCTGTCTTTAGAACAAGCGCAAGAACGATGAAGGACCGCCACTTATTAATCTGCTCGGGGAGGGAAAAATCGTTTTCCCTAAGTGCTACATCGAAGAACAACATTGGATAGATCGCCCCAATTCGGATGTCTTATTTTGTTCCAAATAGTAAAAACCAAGAAAAGAAATAAACGAACTCACATAATTCATCCTTCTACGGAGCTTTGCTCTCCTCTCCGTCAAGCGCCGGCGTTTCGCTATACAATACAACAAAACAAAGCATGCCGCAGGATAACAAAGAGGGAAACCGATCTAAATGCACATGATATATGAAAATGTATACAAAATTTGAGCCGTACGTAGGAAGAAAAAGAAAGGAATACAAAAGTTAAAAAGACGGGGAAGGGGGGGGGGGGGGGCGACGGAGGAAAAAAAAGGACATAAAGACAAAAGAGAACACAAGATACATCAAAAAAATGAAAGGAAAAAAAAAGAAGAAACATTCGAGGGATTGACTGGAATCGGGCGCGCGCGAAAGGGAATAAAAAGCAGCGATTTTTTTCATCGCATTTTTTTTTACGATAACGCCATGCACAAAGGATGAAAAGGGTAACTCGTAATAGGAAAAAAAAAAAGCTAAGAAATTAAGAAAACATGGGTTTGGTTTTGTCTCGTAGCGTTGTCACCTGTGTCGCCGCCCACACACGCTCCACACGCAGCTCGCGAAAAGAACGAAAGAAGTAAAACGCAACACAGGGTCTGGTGATTGCTCGCTCCCGTCCGCCGTTTTCAAGGCCAGCTTGTCTGTTGCTACGGCCGCTGTTGCCAGATCAAGCCCACGGTCTGAAACCTACGGCCTTCCGTAGGGCTGGTGGGCGTGGAGCTCGCTTTACGGCTTCGAGCTCTCCTCAGCCATCCCCCCCCCCCTCCCCCCTTCTCTCTCTCTACTCTCTCTTTCTCTATCTCTCGCTCATTCCCGGAAGAGTCGTCTGTACCTCTGTACAACGGCGGCGCAGTTGTCTCTCCTTCCGCATTCAAAGCGGCCAGCGATGAAGCTCCGGGCTGCGTAAGGGGATCGCACCCCCGTTTGTAGCGACTGAGCGGCCTTGGGTGTTGCAACCGGCGACCTTGCGAAGAAAGTTTGTGCGCCAAGTGAATCTTTTCCGTGCCACGTGATCCCCTACATGGTGTCCTCCGCGTGATTCCATGCCCGGACGGGTGAGAGGGGCTGGAAAACGAATGGCCCAAACCGGGCGACGCGGAAAGGGAGGGGCGGCAATTTGTTTTTTGTCGGCGAGTCGGCCGAGCTGAAATATTATGATCTTATTTGGAAGCTCGACCGTTTAATCTAGTCCGGCGGCGCTCTTCGCCTCTCTACTTCGTGCTCTGGTAGTGCATTTTTTTTACAAGAAGTTTATTTTATTTTTTGTTTGTTAAGAGCGCCATCAATTTAGTGGACGACACGTTGCTCCTACTTTTGGCATTACCTCATTCTGGAGGAAATCGCGAATAAATGATGAAAGATAAAACGAAGAAACGTAAGGAAGAACCGCGGGCGTTATTATATCTATCTTCGTGGGTTTGCCTCATTCAATGTTGCACGGAACGGCGTACCTTTTAGGAGGAAAGAAGAAACGCCGCCGTTTCATTTTGCATCGGTGGAACTGGAACGGGAACTCGTTACATTTTTACTAAAACCAAAAAGAAAAAAACTTTTCTTTTTAGGGAAATTTTAGAGCGCAGTTTTCAGGCGCCCGTTTCCGGCTTGAGCGGGGTCGCCGTCGCTGTCGGCGTAACCGCGAGGTGAATTATGGGACGTTTCCAATAATGACGTCACGCGTGACGTCACGTGGGATGTCACAAGGGAGGAGGAGGAGAAGAAGAACATTTTTTCCGCTAAATTTAGCGGAAAAATTACCCGCTAAATTTAGCGGGGAATTTGTTCCTCTGAATTTAGCTGGAAATGTAGCCACATTTTTTCGCTAAATGGGAGGGGAGCAGGAGAGGAGGAGGGACATACCCACCCCTCCATATCCTCCGCTCCTCCTCCTCAAGAGCTGCGCTCTAATTCGGCATTCCAGAGAGTTGTAAACGTCTCTCTTTTTTTTTTTATTTGATTTCTAGAGGGAAACTCTAAGAAGTATAAAAACAATATTTCTGCGAAAAGCAGTATCTTGTTAGCGTTTTTGTTACTTATATTAGGGTTTATTTTGTGGGGTAGACGCTTGGTAACAGTCGGGAGCAGGAGAGCTAGTGGACATTGATTCTCCTTTCAGTGCCCGAGACTGCGTTTTAAAAAGCTAACATTTTAATGAAAGGACAAGTCACAAAAATAGAGACGTCTCAAACTCAGCTACTTTCTTTGCCTCCACGAATCCAGAAATTTAAGGCCGACTACAGCCTTCACTGAACTTCCAAAGAAAAGAAAAAACAACCTTCAGTTACAACAAAACAACATGCATGTTCACAGACATCGAATGCATATATCCCAAACACTTGAGAGATACGCACAAATTAAAATTTATCTCCTCTCCCTTCTCCCCCACCTTCAAACTGAACAAAAATATGACCTTAACGAAGAAGGACTGGTACTTTTTGAAGATTGATCATCCAAAAGCCCTACCCTCTTCTCCACTTCCTCGTCTTGCGGACAGCAACATCGAGAAGTAACTGTTGTCAAGTTCGAACAAGGGACTTTGTTAGATTGAAACGTGTAAGGTTGCTGTAAAACGCTCGTGCAATGTGAGGTAACAATACATTTGGCTCGTCTGTATCGTCCACCGGAAGCATGAATATGGTTAAACGCTGAGACTTTTAAAGGTGAATATATCAAGAAATGAAGCCTCGCTTCCGCTTGCTGGTGTCCTTCCGTCACGACATTCAAATTCGTATGTTGCCACTTCATAAAATAAATAGCTAAAAAAATTAGTTTTATCGAACTAAATATGGTAATCAGAATAATACAAAAGTAAAGTGTATGTAACGATACATTCCATTTTTTTAGCGGTAACGGGAACGAGTTCCTTTCTCACAGATGGAACTTGTAACGGGGACGCGTTCCAAAAATCAGAAGGAACGAGCATTCGTTCCTCTTTTGAGGAACGTGTGCATCACTGGAAACATATTGCTTCTGTTTCTGTCTGCGATTTGGAGCGATGAATGGCCACTGTGGCGGTACGCCATCTGTCGGAGCTTTGAGCGGTACCCCATTATTCCTGTTCTGCGCTGCTAAGGTTTACAAACTATATGATGAAAAACCAACTAGCCCAAACCCAAGGTTTATTGAGCGGTACCTCATTTTTGCTATTTGTAATATGTAGGATGTAATCCAAATGTAGATTGTAAATTATATTCTGCTTTTCGATCGCTTACTATAAATTATAAATTGGCAAAAACAACGGCCACTCGTTTGAGGCCTGCAATTGATTATAGTCTATAATCAATCGCAAACATAAAATTGTCCTTTTTGTCCTCCGAAAGTGATTATACGCAACAAAACAATGATTCTGAAAGATAACCGTTCAAATACTCGTTAAGCGAACAAAAGATAAGCGGAACTCGGTCACAAAAACAATGTTAAAGAACTATTAGCAACCAGTTAATTCTCCGTATCGAACGTTTCTCTCCACCGAACCAGAGCTCGACGTCGGTGAAGTGAAAACAAAACTCCGATCCTGTCGACCGCTTGTGTATATAAATACATATATATATATATATTGAGAAAAAATGCGGTGGCTCAGCTCGGCTATGCCAGGATATACGTAGCGTGAGCTTATGCGCACAAAATGAGAGGCGCTATCAAGCAGCTCCGGTGCAGCGTCACACTTGGCTACTGCGCAACGGAGGCACACGGCTGGGCACGCGGCGGCGCCAATGCGTCTGCCGCGGCTATGACGTCACTACTGTGGAATGCGAAGACCGGCGAGGCGCACGCGCGGTGCTGGTAGAGCCCGCGGCGGCGGCGGCTCCGGCACGCCAGCTGTGCGCCGTGTGACGTCACTGCTCCTCGCGCTTGCGCAGATTGGCGAGGCGCGCGCGGTGGCAGCGGAGCCCGGGGCGACGGCGGCTCCGCCCCGCCAGCTGTGCGCCGCGTGACGTCACTGCTCCTCGCGCTTGCGTAGCACGGAGTACGTACGGCTCATTATGAGAGCCACGCGAAACTGCTGAACCTCGGCCAATGTAGCTAACGTTTTTTTTGTTGTTGTTGTTGTTCGTTCGGAAAACGTTTGAAACACAAAGCCTATCTCGATGGAGACGACACGATTGGATATTTCTCAACACGGCCTGCAATATTTCTATGAAGGGTTTGTGCATGAATCAATATATAAAAAAGTTCGCTAATTAATTGAATTAGAGAATTAAATCGAATGAATCGAATTAAACACTCGAATCCCTCTTATGAACGGATAAAATTATTACTGGAGAATTGCTTGAATTTTGCAAGGGACATTGACCTGTTATTGTGCGGCGCACTTTAATTTGTGTATTAAGTTCCTGCTTCTTGCTATATCAATGCAACCCATTTTTGTTTCTGCGTGTACGTGATTAAAAGTTTATTTTCCTCTGATGGACCACAAAATAGTTATAGTATCCATCTGTGGAGACAAAAATGCTACAAAATAAAATATTTTATGGAATATGCGTGTATCAGGGTCATCTGTTGAGGGATCCGAAATGCCTTAAAAGATATCGGTGGTACATAAACAATCAAGTCATTTTTATTGTTTCTGAGGATACTGCTGATGCTTCAATATTAAAAGTCCAAGGACGACGAACACGCCACAAAATTCCACTCTCAGAACAACAGCACTTACCGAATGTCGCTGCAAAAGAAAACTCCGTAAAAGCTAGTAACTTGATCTAGATGTTGACGCTGTTGAAGTTACACTGCCTGATAATTATCGCTGTATATTGGCGAACACGACGACTGTTACCATCAACCGCGCACTATTTTTTTATGCTTATTTTGATACATCGCAATAAGTACTATCTGGCAGTCCTTTGAAAAATTACAGCGTTACATATCTAATAAACACGAGGTGCAAATGTTCGAGAAGAATGCATTTCACACACTCACATATCTAGCTCGATACTGTAATCCTGCCTGTGCCGAGCGTTTTTTTTATGTTTTTTTTCCTCATTTTAGGCTTTTGTGTTTCTATCTACAGCCTCACCGAGAAAACTTAGAGGTTGCAATACTACTATCCCCACAGCCCGATGGATGCATTTTCCTTGGGTTGATGTAAGACTCGACAGGGGATACAAAGACTGGAAGTGACGCTATCAAGCTTCATGCAATCACGCTCGCGTAGGAAAAACACTGTCCAATTCCAAAGCGACATTCCTAGTTCAGCTGTCTCCTCACCGCGTTGCCACGTGAGATGAAGTCGACTCAGAATGACCGACATTCCCGACGCCAAGGATCGCAGAGAGGCAGGAACCTTTCTCCTGTCAAGTTGACGGAAAGAAAGGGCATGCCGGAATAACGGAGCAAAAAAAAAAAAAAAAAGCAGGGAGTGAAAAACGAATCGGCTTGTAGAGAATTCCGCAACGGGAACAGTCTGGGCGACCGAACCCCGTTCTCGTCCGCGTGATTGGCGGCACAGCGTGTGCTCCAGGGCGTGTTCCAAGGGCAGCCGGGTTAGTGGCGGCCGGTGACTAACGTTTAACTCGCTACATGCTAACAAATAAAGAGATTCGCTCATTTCTTATACCGGGTTAGGTTAGGGCTAAGCTCGACTGGAACTCGACCCTACTCCGTTTCACCTTGCGATGGACCGGGGAGGACGCTGCGAGGCATCGAAGCCAATCCGATGCGCTCGTGAGCGCCACGTGACCTTCGGAAGGGGCGTAGTTATGGGTGGGGAGCGTAGTCACGTGACGTGTTCGCAGCCTTTGGATTGGCTGCGATGTCCCGTAGCGTTCGCTGCAATCCATCGTAGGGAGAAACGTGGCATAGAGGTAGGTTCATCGTTGCCTCGCTTGCGGAGTTCGACTTAAAGTCGTTCACACAACTTCCTCCATTGCTTTTTAAGGTACGCGTACCAAAGGTGAACATATATATATTGTCAAGAGCGAGGACCATATATTGCTTTGCCCGTCTATAGCGCGTATGCGTTTAAGATGCAAGACACACACGCAGTGTTTCCAAACGAGAGCAATCTTTTACAGCGGGAGAAACGAGCTGACTGTGATGCTCAAATAGATTTTCTCGATTAAACGACCAAAAAAGGTACTAAATAAAAAAGAAAACTTGGCGTGTCTTGTAAATTTTTGTTTGCCCACACTACAGGAAGCCAATAAGTTGGGAATCTGCGGGAAGCCAACCGGAGTATCTTCCCACATCGGTTCAACAACAAAAATACCGCGTGTTGTAAAAAAAAAAGAAAAAAAAAGAAAAAGAAAACACTGAGTTTTAGTTTGGATTTATTCTGCTTAATGTGCCCACAAACAGCTCGAGGCTTTAATAGTGTGCACATATTGCAATCAATGAAAAACAGATGCTAACAGACAAACAAACAAGCAGGACGTAATTTTAGGAATGTAAAACGTATATAAAAAACGACATAAAAGCAACAGACTACGGCTGTTTGTCAAGCGACAAACAAGGCTCGTTTAAACGTTATAAAAGGTGAAATGAATCACTCCTTTCGTGAATATGAGGGAGCTGTAAACCTGTCGTTAGGGACTGGACCCCCTTTCTGTGGGTAAAAACAAATAAAAATCTCATACACATTAGTGTCTAACTTCAATTCCGGCCGAGGGGTGCGTCTAGTACTGAGCTAGTAAACTTCATACAAATATCCTCACTCATTTTCGCCCAGTGTTTTCGCAGCAATATTTCGAAAGATGAGGCTACAGCACCGCGCATTTTTGGTTTTCTCGAATTTCCTGTGTCCGTCGGGAATTGCGGCAGGACGGATGTATGTCGTAATATTGTCACCAATGACAATCGATGAGGCGATAATAACTGAAGAAACTAAACGTTTAACGGGGGAACTTGTGCCCAAAAATAAAAAGGGAACAGAAGAAAGGAGAGCGTCGAGGTCGGCGTGACAGCAGAGTCGAACGCTGGGGCGAAACTGACTCGGGCTGGCCACGCGGAGCCCTTTTGCACACGCGTGGGCCTGGAACAGTCGGCGTAGAAGGTTCGGCGTTTAGAACATTCTAAACTCGAATCAGCAACACGGTTCTCGAATTTACCAGAGAAATACATTAGAGTCACCAAAGATGCATACCCGCAGTCAGGAATCGAGCCCTGGCCTTCTGCGTGGAGGGTAAGCGCGATAACCGTTAGGCCACGGGCGCGCTGCCTACTTGGTCAGCGGCGCTCGCGGCAATATAGCATCTTATGTGCACACGAAATATAAATGTAAGCATTCTATTCGACTTTTGAGTAGAAGTTGTACAAAACGCTTTCGTATAAAATGTTGTCCGTTCTCCAAACGCAACACATTGGATGTAGACGCTTTGCACACGCGCAAGATTACAGCCGCCATTGCTGACCTTCCCTTGTCTTACCGATATGCCGAGTCACTGAAGCAGGCGTTGACGAGCCTCCGCGAATGCCAATGCTAGGTAGAGGGACACAGTGGAAACTAAAATGGCAATAACCTGTCCTGCTGTGGTAATCACGAAGTGCAGTAAACGGACTAAGAGGAAACAACAACTGAAGGTTGGTTATGGCGGCGCCCATGCACAGCTGCTGCAAAGCGTCTCTATGAGTGTAATAATAATAATAATAATAATAATAATAATAATAATAATAATAATAATAATAATAATAATAATAATAATAATAATAATAATAATAATAATTTTTATTGGCTCAGGAGACCCAAGAAAAAGTAACTCAACTAAATATTTAGTTACCGTTTCCGACCCTTTAAAGGGACACTGACAGGGAATTTATGCTCGCCGAGGTTTTTAGTTGTACGTGACATATGAGAGCCCAACTACCCAGAACAGAATTTGCGGCTCGAAATTCGGTTTCTTTCCGCCCGAAAACCGCCGATCAAGAACTGGCCGGTTCGAGTCTCGCTCACTCTCTTTTCCGTGGTCACGGGCCGTTTTCTAAGGTATCGATGCGACCACCAAATTTAATCAAAGTCGTGGGTCATTGAAGGCACACAGTCAATATTAAAAATAGAAAAAATATGAAACCCATTTTTTGTGGCTTCAAAAAAGCTGCAAATACGTTGATTGAAAAAAAAAGGTAGCACAGACAACCGGAAGCTTTCTGTGCGTTCACTGCATAATTCTCAACATGGCGTCGTTTCGCGTATCGTGGGACTAGCACTAGCGGATGGCAGCGGACGACGGGCGTTGGACCTCTACTTCAGAACTGTCGTTCACGGTACTGGCGAATTCTGTCTTTCTTCGAAAGAGAAATTTCGGACCGATCAAAAGAACTGATATTCATCCCGTACGACACGCCCGACCAGCAAGCCGATTGCACGAAGACGTCGCCGAGCCGTCGTCCCTTCTCCTGGCTGAAGACATCGCTCGCTGAAACGTCAAGCACGAAGTGTGTACTTCGAGTTGAATACGCACGCGTACGGTTACTTTACGAGGTGCGAATGTGCCCTATGCGTGGTGCTGCTCGACTTCAAGCCGGGAGTGCATGTATTGAAGGGAAATCGGCAGCAAACTTCCGACATACAGTCTACCCGCTGCATAACTACGCATGATAGAGTTCCTTCAGTAGCTCAGTGGAAAGACGTCCGCTTCACACGCAGAGGGCACGGGTTCGATTCCTGGTGTGGGTGTACCTTTATTTTTTTATTTTGTCAAGCATTTTGCGATGTTTACATTTCTTTTTTACAATTATCACAGAAAAAAAATTGTTGTGGACGATACGTCGCTGAACTAAATGGTATGGATTCCATTTTTGACACCTGCGAACTCAATGTATATCACTTTCCACAAAATGCAAGGAGCATATGAATCGGGTAGCGTCCGCTTTCCGAGCTTCGCGTAATGGTTCTACAGGAATTGCAGCCAGCCATTGATCCCGACCCGTTGATCTTTCGGAAACTTGTGCACTCTGCCGCACAATGCCACTTTCAGATGCAGGACATGTGAGGCAACTCTTCACGCAACATCTTGGGAGTATTCTTTTCGGAGCTGATCACGGGAATTCACCACGGCACTCGGGCACTCACTACTAATTGCCAACACTTAAATGTACAAAACATTTCATCTTGAAGTACAGAACAGCGAGCGGAACAAACATAACTGCAAAGGAATTCCACGGCGAACGAATGCATTTCGTCTGCTTACGTGCGGAGAAAGAGAAGAAAAAAAAAACCGCACGGTCGGGTGTAGCTACGTGACTTCCGCCACTCACGCTATCCTCTCCACTTCTCCGTTTCGGTTTCGGTTTCGCGCAGTTGCGTTTTTTGGCTTTATTAAAAAAATACGCGACTCTGTAGCAAAATATTAATTGGGTAGTATTCCGACACCATAATAAATCTCCTGACAAAAAAGGAAAAAACGTTTGGGGGTGTCAGTGTTCCTTTAAGGAAGAGCGAGTATAAGATATTTGTACTGCGCATCGTATACGTCTCTAATAATTCCATGAACTCCTTTGATCTCCTTGACGAACGTCAGGGGAAAGGCTACCTCGCTCAGATAGGTCCCAACAAGCCGAGCGTAGCTCGAGTTGGCATCCGCCCACCCGTGTATAAACAGCCAATGCTTTGCGTCGACACAACAAAAGCAGCTTTTGGCGACTCACGCAATCTTTTGTTCACGTATATGTCGTTTTGTTGGGGCTTGTTAACGCTCAAGTCTCGAAAACGTTGCTGACAATGTATGCGTTCTTGGCAAATATTCGACCACTGCTTCCTAAGCCCAGTAGAATCTAAAGAAACAAGAGTGGGACGATGGTATTATAGTTCGTTACAATCTCCGCCCACGAAAACAACGCTCACATTAATGCACAATGCGCCAAAGACCCTTGAGTAGTTGGCGGAACTTAAATGTTGCAACCATGCACACCAATTCTGGAGAAAAAAAAACAAACAAACGTTGACAGATGCTTTTTGTTTGTTTTTGGGGACCTCGTAAAATTTATATGTTCATAGTTATGCCATTTTGCTCTGAAAATTGTGGGATATAAGCAAATGGGACAAGCTGCTTCTGACTGCGGCGACAAACCGAAGACGATGCACCGCCCCTGCTGCCGAGGGATTATTGGTAGACCACAATAATCAAGCTAAAAGGGGAGAAGAAAAAAGGAAAACAAAAATTCGGACGTAGCAGAGGCGGAGAAATGTCCAGTTTTTCATTCAGTGAACACAGAAGTGGGCGCATTCGCTCCTCAGCGCTGCGTTACCGCGAAATTTTCCGGTCTTACGTGCGATTGGTGACCCAGAGACTTGTACTATAGTGCTTTCAACCTAGACCTCATGCGACAAATTTAATGTAAGCGTGTCTCAATGGTGTCGGATTGATGAATTTCATCCTAACACTTAATTCAATACCTGTGCAAAGTGCAGGAGAAACTAACATCATGATATAGCTGATGGTTTTTTTGTTGTTGTTGTTGTTGTGTTCTGTTTTATGTATGCCAGTATAAGGTAAATAAAGTTTTGGTACTCTAGATCCTCTAGATCAATATCGAGGCTGTGACAGCGCAAAGTGAACACGACACGGAGCTGTGAAATAACGTGCGGACATTTATTTGTGCCCGTATAAAACCTTCACAACACCTGGTGGTCGAAACGCGAAATTGTGGAATGTTCTGACGGAGCCTTTGATAAACACACGAGAATGTGCACGGTTTTAAAATTGTTTCTGCGTTTTATTTTTTCTCTGGTGCGCAAAGACGTTGATTCTCAGATGTGCCACGAACTTTGCAACGAGTTCTCAGAACAAACCTCTACAAAGCCTGGAAGAAGGGGAAGTGTTACTGGATAGCTATCTTACCCGAGGCAAGGTGCGCTCTAAACTTTGGAAAGGAAGAAACAGAAAACAAGAAACCAAGGAGTATTCGGGAAGGTACACAGCTTCCTTTGATGATGTCTCGCTGCCGTGCAAACAGGAGCTGAAGTGTTCCCGGAACCTAGCCGTGATTTGTTAGCGCCAATGAAATGAGAAGAAAATCTCGGGCGAAAGGAGTTTCCCTCTCCTAAACATGCTCATCTAGATTTGCGTACACGCGGGCATACAAAAAAAGGAGGTTCAACAATTGGCAATCTAAACCCGAACCCTTCAGGCTGTGCGTTGATTGACAGTGCGGAGTAGAAAGAATAAAAAATATTTGCGCGGATCATGAAGAGTCTTGATTAGCACATAGATAAGATATATGCCTCACGAAACTCTTCTCTTGTTCATATTCTTATCCGTAGAAAGTGACAAAATTAAGCAGCGAGCATTTTAAAGACATATTTGTCTTTAAAATGGTGTCCACACCACTTGTAGTGGGATGAGCCGTTTTCAGCAATTATCGTATTGGACGATAAATGTTGGCACACACAAAAATTCAGAATTTGATCATCGGTACCACGACAGCTGTCGGGGAGAGATTCACGTATGAAGTCGATATTCACACGGAGACATCAAATTGGGGGCAATATATCTACGTTGTAAAACTCATTACGTTTTATAGTAGATCGAAGTAAATTTTAACGCGTGTGTAGAAACCGGGAACAATGCGTGATACACCAATAGCTAAAAAAATAAAGATCGATCGGCACGTACCCTTAAAAGATCTGCGCCTTCCACCCCCTGCCCCCAATGTTTTTGTGCGTTTCAGAGTTCTTACCCTCAGGGCCTCAATGGCACAGCCACTCGCCCAAAACCGATCGGAGGCTTTCCTCTCTTTCTTCGGATTTCTCCGGCATGACCGCTCCAAATTGCCTGTCCGGGTCGGATGCATTGTGGTCTCGACGCGAACTGTCACACCGACGGCGATTGTTTGGCAGTCTCGGGAAACTTCTTCGAGGTCCATTTGTGCAACGGCGGCGGTGCGCCATTTCGACCATGGGCTATAAAGGAAGGGAACGAGAATTGCGAATAGAGACAAAGAAAAGAGCAATCCCTCCAACGTGATATCGGTCGGTGAGACCGCGTCTCTCAAAACATTGAAGGCTTCCGCGGAGGCTCGACGTGTCCGCAAATCCTCCTGACATGGCCTCGACTTGCCAAGGACGAACAGGAAACTAGTTAGCCGTCTTGGCCGTGTTCCTGCCGTTACTAGAAAGAGCTGCCATGGCTACTATCCCCATTGTACGATGGGCTGCTCGTGCCGTTTCTCATTTAAGTGTGAGATCCACTTGTAATATTATGGTACCACATATTACGATGTAACGTTTATAACGATCAGCTTATAGGGGTCACGTGTTTTTCCGATGGATATCCAGTACAGATACAATGATAATGGGTTAAAACGAAACGATAGCATTTTCGGGTTTTCTCATTATCGTGAAAAGGGAACACTGTATACGTCCGAAGCGCTTCTCTACTTTAAACACTCTGGAGTGCCTACTTTCCCGCAAAGCACTGGGGTAAGCCGATATACAAGACTGAAGATATATGTTTTGATAAAACAAAACAATCCGCGCTGTGACATTCGGCATGACCTTTCATTATGTTCAGTGCCACGGCGCAAACTGTTTGATTTTATACTCGTTGTCACCTAAAAAAAAAAGTTTCTCGTTTGGTCGTCGGAGGAAGAAGCGATACTTTTTAGCGTTTGAAACGTGTCCATCTTGATGAAATAACGTATATATATATTCTAAAATGCACCCACATATATCTCACCTCTCCACTTAAAAGGATAAATACATAATGCTCGGCGAGGACTTGTTTTAATGTACGGTTCTTGGAGTGAGAACGGCTATATCTTCACGAATGACAATTCATGAAGCGATGACACCTGAAGCAAACTAAATGTTTAATGGGGCGAAATTGTGCCCAAAACAAAATAAAAGAAGGTTAGCATCGCAGGCGTCGACGTCGGCAAAACAGCAGGATCGAACACTGGGGCGAGACTGACTCCGGCTCACCACAATATGTAGCCAAGCACGAGTGTTCTCAATCAAAATGAATTTACCCGCTGCATTTGAACACACAAATAAGCGGTATAGTCTTTGCAGCGAAGTCGACCTGCGGAAACGGCGTTCCGCCGTTCTGAGAACGTGGGAGCGATTTCGATCACTTCTAGAGAAGATACAACAAAAAAGGGGGACATCGCATCAAGCCAATTGAAAGTTCATATGATCGACAGCAATAATAATAAAAAAAATTGAACGAAATAAAAAATGGCCTTTTTCCATAAAGTGGGTTCAAAATATCGGTTAATTTCATTTTCGACGATATTTCAAATTTTATATGGAGAAGTATGTGAAAATAAAATAAACTGAACTTATGCCCGTCGATAGCCCATGTATAGGGCTACACACACATGGTATTTTTTAAGCGACAAATATAATAACTCATGAGTTACAAGGCTCTGAAGATGTCACCGCATTTTCAGAAAGACGATGTTTGGCATTTTTACCTCAATAAACAAAAATACAAAAATATTTTCCTTTGAACTAGAAAATAGTCGAAATAACATGCAAGATCACAAACAATTACTGGGAGTTTTGTACGCTTTCCGTATTCAAACCAGCGTACAGAACTGGGTAGAAAAATCACGGAATAAAAAACAGATTTTCACGCTGCTCCACTCACGTTTTTTGGAAGCAAAATATTTTTTAAACAAATTTTGAGAAGCGGTTTTGTTCTTTCCAGAAATGAGAAAATTACATATTTTTTTAAAGAAATCGAAAGACCCATTCTGTCAAGCGTGTTCGATTTCAAATGAAACCAACCTAATCACGCAGATTTTATCAATTACTTGCGCTGATGAATGTCGTCCCGTGGTACGTTCGGAGCCGTCGAACACAGAAACGCTTCGTGGGAGCATCTTCCAGCGCAGATAAACGAAGAACATGGCGGTATGCCACTGCCTTTACCGCTCACAACTGCGGGGAACAAGATTGAAACCGAGCTCCGAACAACTCCTGCGGGTCGAGTGACGGAAAACACAACCAACGCAACGCTGGACGCGGGTAGGTTTCGAAACGTCAAGGTGCCAAATCTTTATCCCGGAGCTAGATCGAGAAACACGGTCGCGGGAAGGCTCAGACGCGGAGAAGACGCTGCGGAGCCTTAGAATGCGGAGAGCAAGTTCGTCTGCTACTTTGCAGCGGTTGTGGTGACATCAGGACGCCGAGCTCCGATTGACTCTGGTTGAAGTATAGTGGGCAGACCTTAAGACAGATTCCTTTGAGGTCTACCCACTATCCTTTGATCAGAGCCAATCAGAGCTCTGCGTTTTGACGTCACCACAACTATGCAAAAAAAGCACACGAACTAGCGCTCCGTATAGTTTGGAGCAGGCAGTGTTTTACTATGCGTCGTAACATGGACACTGTCACTGGTGGGGCTTCCGACCAGCTGCCAAGGCTGAGCGGCGAGCCCCTACAGGTGTCGCACTCTCCCAATAGCTCGCAGAGCCCTGATAGCTCGCGCAAAGTTTCGAAGCGGCCGTCATTCATTCGAAGACTGCGGCACACCATGAGGTTGGCTCTTTGCAGCCGGTATATTCCAGGCATATTGTTTTAAAGGCACGCATAATGGGCTCAGCCAGCCGTGGCAACGAAGTTATACCTCAGAGACACGTTTGGGTGGATAATGCAACAAAAGTTATCGTTTTTGTTCTTGGAAATTGTAACTGTATACACGTTCTAAGTGAAATTGCGGACAGAAACAAAAACGGGGGCCCCCGCTGACGCGTTTCTCCGTCTCTCAGAGGAGTCTACTAAATTCTACTTATTGCATTTATCAAACAAAAAATTCAATTACATAGCGTCATCATTCTGATCATGAGGTACACATACTTCTGCTTTTGTTCTGCATGTTAAAGCTGTGTTGGTAATAGCGCTTTGTTTCCTATCCTGTTCCGTCCTCTGACGCTTTTATTTTTCATGCTATAAACCAACTGACCCCTTTTTTCACACTACCGCTCCTCTATGTCTTCGCATCAGCTTACTTACGCAGGGGCAGTTCTTTTATTCGGATCTCACGACCTCCAGCCGTGAGGACAGGTAACTGACGAAGTGACTTTCGTTTGAGAACGTGTGCGGAAGCAACCAACAATGGCAGGGCTGCCGTACTGCGACGATATATGACGTCCTGACACACGACCTGACAGTGACTAACTATTACAAAAGGATCCTCTATTTGACAAATCACCGCCCGGTTTCCCTAGCGCGAGACACAAAGCGTGTTTTCGTGTTAGAGCTGCTTTCGTTCACGATTGTTCCTTTTACCGTTTGACTGGTTTTGCACGCAGCACTTGCACCATGCATGGCTTGTTTAGCGGAACAACTAGGAAGTGAAAAAAAGAGGCGCAATTATTCAAACAATTTCCTGGGCCATAGACAGTGATACCTCAGCTACTAATGACATGCAACGTTTCATTTGCATTACTGTCATATGGTCGCCCAGCAAGCCAATCAAGCCCCCCCCCCCCCCCCGGGCCCTCTCCTCCTCGAGAGTCACCAGGACGGCCCAAGTAAAGAGTTGTAGCAAGCTGTTCTCGTAGGCACGCTACTGCGGCTGGGCCCGCTCTTCAAATCATGCTTCAATTTCCTCTTACCAGTGTCGTCCTACAAAACTAGAACCTTCTAGAACCTCTCAATATATTTCTATCTATACATCACCGAAGCTGACGACTTAAAACTAAGACAATGTTGATGCTACGGTACGTATTTCATTCCATTGTCAAACAACTTAATCTCCCTGCGTTCTCATTGGTTACAACTGAAAGCTGTTACACTGGTGTAGCGAATACGATTCCCAAAGCTCGCGTTTATAATCTCATCGGAAATCGGATTCGACAATTGTAAGCGACAGGCTGTCGATGGAGGGCCTCGGAATCCGCATGTCCGGCGACAAAGGAAAGGAAGGCAATTCGACGTGGGCCCTGCTATTATTAAATCGAACTCGAGAAAAAAAAAAAGAGGCTGTTTGATTGATGTAGTATTTATCACCGGTTATGTACAGAAGAATGAACACAATGTTGCTCAAGTTGTAATTAAAATTGCCGCACTGGTATTAAACGAAAAATTAGATACAGTGCAATGCGCAACGGATGCCGTTATAATATCGCTGCTAACTAAACGAACGTCGTAGTTTTAACCAGGAGCGGCAGTTCAGACACGCTGGACGTGTAATTGTTGCGAAGGGTATACAGTGTTGGACTGTCGCAAAGGTACCTGTTTTAGATGATTTTTTAACCAATAGGGACCTTTAGCAAACCGTTACCGTTATCCACGTACAGCACTACAGGAGCCTTTGACGCATGCTTTTAAGCGCGCGCACCGCAGTCACGGTATCTCCCTGGCGCGCGCTTCAAGAAACATAGAGACCTAAACAAAATTTGTTGTTTCATTTTTTGTTAGGCGATTTGATATGGTGTCAGAAAACTACCCAAATAATATTTGGAGACAGAGTCACGTATATTTTTAATAAAGACAAGAAACTCAACTGCTCGAAACCGAGATCGAAACCTGCAGACGGAGGTCGGAGAAGTATAGAGGAGAGAGTGTGACGGAAGTCACGTGGCTACAACCTACCGTAATCCTTTTTTTCCCATCTGTTTTTTTTTTTGGTTGCTCGCAGCAGGCGACGTGGTGCGGGAACCATTTTTTGTGCGATTCCTTTGCGGTTATGTTTGTTCCGCTCGCTGTTCTTTACTTCAAGATGCTTTAAGATGAGTTGTCTTGTACATTGAAAAGTTAAAAATGAGTAGTGAGTGCCGGTGGTGAATTCCTCTGATCGGCTACGAAAACAATACCCCCAAGATGTTGTGTGAAGAGCTGCCTCACATGTCCTGCACCCGAAAGTGGCATTGTACGGCAGAGTCTGCACAAGTTTCCTAAAGATCAACGGGATCGGGACCAATGGCTGCCTGCAATTCCGGTAAAACATTTACGGGCACCTCGGAAAGCGGATGCTGCCCGATTTATATGCTCCTTGCATTTTGTGGAAAATGACTACCTCGAGTTCGCAGGTATCAAAAAGGGAATCCCATACCATTTGGTTTGACGTTTCGTCCACAACATTTCTTTAGGGGCGAAGCTCCTTAGGGTCTAGCCTTGTCCGTCCGTCCGTCCGTCCGTCCGTCCGGCGTCCGTGCTCACATAAAAAGAAAAAAAAATGTTTGCGCAGTCGACAGGATTCGAACCTGTGCTGGGAGACCCCAATGGATTTCTAGTCCATCGCCTTAACCACTCGGACACGACTGCAGGACGAGTAGGGGGCTTTGCGATGTGGTAGTAACTCAAGAGTCGAGGTTTCTCTCATGGATGAAACGTTGCATGAAGTCGCTCAACGTCTATACAGGAGAGGGCGTCGCGGTCAAATGCGTATATAATCGCGTTAAACTTTGCATGCATTGGCTCAACGTTTATAGACTAGAGGGCGCTGCGGTCAAATGCTCAAATGCGTATATAACCACGTTCCATACCACACATTCTCTTTCTGGCATGGATGAAAACGAACAAAATCAGTATCATCAGCACCACCAGAGCTTCGCCCCAATCAACATCATTCACCACGTGGAGATGCGGTCATTTTTGTTTTCAGTGATAGTTGTAAAAAAAAGAAATTAAAATATCGCAAAATGTTTGACAAAAAAAAAATAACGGTACGCCCACACTGGGGATGGAACCTGCATCCGCTGCGTGTCCACTACGTTTGAAGCGTACATCTTTCCACTGAGCTCCTAATGGAACTCTTCGTAGTGATGCAGCCGGTCGACTGTAGTTCGTAAAGTTTGCTTCCGATTTCCCTTCAGCAAAGACACTCCCAGCTCAAAGTAGGGCAGCACCACGCATTGGCCACATTCGCACCTAGTAAAGAAATCGTACGCGTGCATATTTAACTCGATGTACGCATTTCGTACTTGACGTTTGCGCGAGCGCTGTCTTCAGCCACGAGAGGTGACGGCTCGGCGACGTCTTCGTCGAATCGGCTTGGTGGTCGGGCGTGTCGTACGGGATGAATACCAATTTTTTTTATCGGGCCAAAATTTTTCTTTTCAAGGAAGACAGAATTCGCCGATACCGCGAAAGACAGTTCTGGAGTAGAGGTCCCACACCCGTCGTCCGCTGCCATCGCCGTCCTGCCCACGAGCCCCACGACACGCGAAACGACGCCATTTTGAGAATTACGCAGCGAACGCAGTGAATGCTTCCGGTTCTCTGTGCACTTTTTCTTTTCTTTTCAATCAACGTATTTGCAGCTTTTTAGATGCAAAGAAAAAAACGGGTTTCACATTTTGTTTTTCTATTTTTAATACTGAGTGTGTGCTCTGAATGACCCACGACTTTTATTAAATTTGGTCGTTGTGTCTACACCTTAGAAAACGGTCCGTGACTACGGAAAAGCGAATGAGCGCGACTCAAACCGGCCATTTCTCGATCGGCGGTTTTTGGGCGGAAAGAAACCGGACTTCGAGCCGCAAATTCTGTTGTGGGTAGTTGGGCTCTCATGTGTCACGTACAACTAAAAACGTCGGCGAGTATAAATACCCTGTCAGTGTCCCTTTAAAAGCATGCTTCAAAGGCTCCGGTTGTGCGGTACGCGGAACATGGTAACCGTTTGCTAAACGTCCCTAATGCTTCAAGTCTCCCGGAATCCGTGGGAAAGAAGCATTTTTTCTTCCGCATCCCATTGGGGATGCGGAACACCTATTGGAGGGAGGAATAGCCAACCCTCACTCAGCCTGCTCATCGTGATTCCAATAGACCTCACAGGGGACTAGTCTAATGCAATCTATTAGCGGTGAGATGCTTCGGCGGCGCCCTCATATGGTTCCCTATCATGACGTCATTACCTTGCAAAGAGCAAGTTTTATGGTGTTTGTAATGAGCATGGTGGAAGCCTGAAAGTATAGCGCTCTGAAACCAACGCTGCAAACGCCCTCAAAATTAAGGTTCTTTCATTAGTCTTATTTGTGTCGATGAGAGATCCTTTGCTGACGTCATGGCAGCATTCGGCCAATAGTGGAAAGCCGACCAAGGCGACGCTTTCGATCACGCACGTCGCCCATAGCCGAGCACACGTCCAGCCAATCCCACCCAAAAGACGGTAAGGCTAGAGAACGCCATGTTTCGCATAGGCTCAATCATACTTGTACGTAACGCGTTAAAAGTAATGGATTACTTGTAATCGATAACATTTTAATGTAATTTTGTAACGCTTCAATTACTTTCTTTAACTAGTAATGATCCTTGTAATTGAATTACTTTGTTGCTGTAATCGATTACAAAATTACCCATTACAATTTTTTCTTAATTTTTTTATGAGGGGGGGAGGGGTGGGGATAGATGTGCTGGAGTTACTCAGCTCTGGGCAACGGTCATTGTTTTTTTTCTTTTTCGAGACCACTAATCACGGGACCTCGAGAATTAGTAGGTTCACTTCACTAAGAGCGCTCTTTTTATCATTATTTTTTTTCACGAGAGGGATTGGGTGTGTTGGGGTCACTCACTCAGCTCTAAGCAAAAACGGTTAAGGTTTTTTGTTGTTTTTATTGGGAACAACTGTACGCGAGATTTTAAGGATTATGCTACCGTAATAAAGAAAGGTTGAGTATAAAGTAACGTGGGAAGTAATCGATTACTTTAGAGTAATTTTTCGATTACTTTTTTGAGGCTGTATTTGTAATCGTAATCGGTTACTTTTTACAATGAAGTAATTGTAATTGTAATCGGTTACTTTTTTTAGTAACGCGTACAAGTCTGGGCTCAATATATATTGCCTCTTTAAGCTGGCAGTCTGTTTCTTGGACTATAGTAATTTACTGGACACGCTCCGTACGTGAACTGCTTTGCACTATATGCGAGCGCTGAGGCGAAGCGTACGGGCTGAAATTTTTTAACATCTATAGAATGTGTTATATGGCTGACTCCCAGCGGGATCCGGTCACCCAGACCTGTAACGCATTCCCAAACGCAGCACTGGAGAAAGCCTGGAAGCACTGGATTTCTAACCGGTGCTGGGAATTCGATGCTAAAACAGCTCTGCCAACAAAACACGCTGGAGGATCAGGTGCGAAGTTTCGCCACAAGGACACGAGCGTGCTCGCACATTGGTAGGAAGGTCTACAGGAGGCGGTGGGGAGTAGAACTAATAAAAACCTACGAGGAAACGGGGAGACTCGAAATACAGCAAGCAGAAGAGACGCGAACGTCGATGCGTTCAAGTATCGTTCGAACGCTAGTTCTGGCTGCGCTTTCTTTGAGAAACGCGACGCACGGCGATGCTCGCGCCGTGGAGGCACATAATGCGCACCAAGTTCATCTGTGCAACATCACTGCAAAACAACACACAATACACGCTCTAATTGTATTGTGTGTATATTTTTACAGCCGGAAGTTAGTCAGCCCCAACCGGTGTCTGGTGTCTCAGCTGTAGGTGAGCAATTTAGCCAGTATACAGTACAACCGATAGCCTGGCGTTTTTAGCGTGCACCACGGAATTTTCACACACCACAGCACGCCGGTACGATGCTCATCCAGATATAAACAATACACGTTGCGTTGCCACTGGATTTTCTACAACAATGCCAAAAAGCTTTTTTTTTAATTAGTTTTGCGGGATAATTTAGATGTCAGCCGGAAATGGTTAGAGGAATCTATAAATGTAAAACAAATATTTGTTTTACATTTTTGTCACTCCAAAAAAAAAAAGACCCCGTGCGTACGTCAGTTTATAAAACAAATTGCAGATCACGAAGAAGATGCAAATATGGAGGCGCTTTCCTGCGAGGTTCCTGGCCCGCCGTGACCTATGCTTCCATGTTCTATGTATCTACCTTTTGATACGCATATCTTGTTTCTTCCCCAACACCTGACTCGCCCACATACCCCGAATAAATTTGGTTACGAAGCGCATAATGATGGCTGTCCTCGGCGGTTGATGCACATCTTTAACGTTGATTTTTAGCGTGTTATGTTCGCTTAGGATAGTTCGTCCGCTCGCTTGTGGGCGCTTGGCGCTTTTTAAGATGAAGCGGATGCTCCCATTGAGTAGACACGACACGCGAGTGTCGGGCTGTCATCGGAACGCTCCGCGGTCGTTTGTCAGGGAAGGTGGCGCGTCGGAGCGCGAATGAGCGTGCCACTTGCTTACATGTTTGAATAAGACGCCCTCATGGTTTATGCAGTCGCCGCGGGCGTCTCGAAACTCCTCCCAAAACAAATTGCTTATCTCGACAGTGTGCGATGCGCGGCCCGCTCGCTTGCCTGAAAAAAAATCTTCTACCCACTTTCGGTCGCGTCACTTTACACAAACGATATTTCGTTCTTTGCTGAGCATCGGGCGAGTGGAAAACGAATTATTGCCCCCGAGCAAACTCGACAGCTTTGTGTAGTGCGTGGCTTCATCAGCGGCATCCTTATCTGCTCCAAATGCTGCATACTTAAAATATGTGGAGGCCGCGATTACGACATGCAATTACGGAGCGCCGCACGGTGCGAACGTACCCGGGATCCAAAACTTGAATATCGCGTTATTTGTTTGCATTATGCGAGCTCCCATTTGCAAATTATGCTGATAATACGAGAAGCGATATAGGGTAACTCGTCCCAAATGCTGTTTTCTGCTATTCTCCTGTGGCCCCTTTTCTGGCGGAGCTACGCACTGAAATGAAGTGCCTCAGCCCACGTCAGCAAACAGTGTTACTGCTACTTATGACATCGCAATTTTTGAAATATGAGATTAAGCCCAAATTGAATTTCGTTTCGTTTCATGGTTGTGCGGACAAATATTTGTGTTAATGTACACAGGAGTTACCGAGAATAGGGAACCGTCTTCTTCGACTTGGGTAGATGAGCTAAGCATCTGAGAGATCTAAAACTCTGTGAGAATGTAGTGCTAGCGGTTGGGATAGAACCCGAAAGTTTGATAACATTACGCTAGCTTCATCGAAAGAAAACTGAGAAAACGATATTTCTCTGACAGCCGACTTCCACCTAAGCCTAATGTCGACAGAACAAGAAACAACATTGTGGGCGCATGTAGAATCTATTTTAGTGAAAGAAACTTGTCAGCAACAAAGCGTTTCTACAATATTCCCTTTCTTACTGCCAAGTGCTTATCACTGATATAAATCCCACAGGCGTTCACAATGTCATTATGTGTTTAACAATATTAGGCTGAGGTGGACGTCGACTAATTGAGAAATCTCGTTTGTCTCAATTATAATTTAATCCAGGTAACGCCATGTTCTCAAAGATTCGCGTTCTATCCTAACCGCTAGGGTCATATTCTCACGGAGGTGGAGCTTGCTGAAATGCATACTCAATTTATTTCTCTTTGGGAATTGCTATATCCGTGTGTGTGTGTGTGTGTGTGTGTGTGTGTGTGTGTGTGTGTGTGTGTGTGTGTGTGTGTGTGTGTGTGTGTGTGTGTGTGTGTGTGTGTGTGTGTGTGTGTGTGTGTGTGTGTGTGTGTGTGTGCGTGCTGTGCGCGCGCGCCCGCCCGTCGATCGGGTTCATTTGAGCATACAACGCGCGCACTGCTGAGAAGGCAGGCCTTTCAGATCGTGTTTGGGTGCATGTCTTGGAAGGTTGGCTAGCTGATTTAACTGGACGCTTTCTGTTATCAACTGTATTTAATTAACCATCTCCGAAACAATTAAGAAAGAGATTTAGTCCCATTTTACTACCTTTTGTGATCCCATGAAAATACTGGCTCTTCCTCTCGACCGCCCCACTTCATCATTTCGCAATCAGTTCTCCCCGAGTTAATGTAATGATGGGCACTATACTCAGTGGCGGCGTCCAAGATATAAAAAGCAGACGCAGATGCACCGCTCAATCCGAACGCACTCCAGTAATGCGCGAAATGCCGTAAAAGAAAAAGTTAACTAAAAACAAGTTAACCTTTTTTTTCTTCGGAATTTAATTTTGCTTTTGTGTCCCCTGGTCTTCCTACACTGGTGTATCGGGACCCTGCTACCATATGTAATAAACAGTTTCCGAGCACGAGACACTATAGGTGCCGCCATAACCGGGACGCAAAAGGTGTGGCACGTCCGAACTCGGGCATCATCACTACTTTCTGTTTTCGGTAAAACTTTCGAGGAGATTTGAGCAGACCCTTCTCAGCGCGGTAATCCTGCCGAAATTGAAAACCGTGTAGAAAACATATATTTTGTCTGGAAGGAGGGTGGATGATAATGGGGAAGCGAGAAAGTGCGCAAGAGCATCGCAAGCAGGGGAAAAAAATAATGGTTGACAGGTATTTGTTTTTTTCACAGCACGAGGGGGGCCCGATGAGAGAAAGCCTCGCATCATCCTTCGTACGTGGCAGGAAAAAAATAGGGTGGGGAAGCAAAGGATTAATCGAACCTCCCTTTCCACGTACGCCCGCTGTCTGAGCGATCTATCTCCGGCCAAAATCCCGTTTCTATATTTTTGTGCCCATCACCCATGTCTCGAATGTTCTTGCTCTTGCGTGCGGGCCCTGAGAGGCACCACGCCCCCTTTTCCTGCTTCTCTTCGTCCGTCCCAAGCAGAAACCAAAGCAGAAAACTTCTGTGTACATTGTAGCCGGAAAAACAACGCAAAAATGAACTAAACATTACAAAAGAGCCGTCTGCAAACTTCTTTCCCCCCATCCAGGCTCTCCGTCTGCGCAATCAGCGCCTGCGCGCATGCGCGTGGGAAAGGGGGAAGCAGACGTAGATCTTCCTCTTTCTCTCTCCCTCGCCCCACACTGCTTTGTTTTGGATTTTTTCATCCCTGAGCAAGGCCATTGGAGCCGGTGGAGGGAGAGGGATCGAATGGGCGGAAGCTGGGGAACTCTTCGCAACGCCCAACGGGGAAAACGTCGTCTGCTCCGGAGATATCCCTACGTTAGGGACATTTCAGCTGGCGCCACTTGACAATGGGGTTCAGATGACGGTCCGCGACATTTGGGCACGTTGCAAAGAAAAGATGAGCGAGAGGGGAGGAGAGCCACGAATGCGCTACGCAATAGCGACGACAAAGATCATTCTCCTTGCAAATAGTATTTAGAGTTAGATCATCGTTGTTGTGTTCTGTAGGACGTGTCGAGCTTGCGCGGTCGGTCGGCGGGCGAGACCTAACTCACACATGCGAACTATTCATTTACAATTTTGACAGGTGGCCGGATGGTATTACCAGCAGTCACGGAAGAACTGAAATGCGCTATTTACATTTAATCCTTTTTTTTCGTATCACAGCTTACCTAAACAATAGTGCTGGATGCCGAAATGCAACACAAGCTCGGGAACCGACATTCAATTGAAACATCGCGTGCGTGGTCGGAACTTGGCGCGCAGTGGTTGGTAGCTTATAAAAAGTACTCAATCACTCGTGCTGCCTAGCTTATACTATTGTCATAGGTTGCGTTTATCATATTCGCAGTAGTACAGCGACCGGGGACGTTGCCCGTAACATGAACGACAAAGTTTGCTAACGTGCAAGTTATCACGTTGAATAATTGCCGATACATGTGTGACCCAGCGGGAAAATTATATATAAGTTTGTAAATCCCAAACTTTCTTAGACACCAACGCCTCGGCGCACGCATTAACATGAGAATTTCAACTGAACAACAACAAACATCGCAATGTTCACGGGAATATTTCAGATGACATTCGCAAAATATCGACACACAGTAATTAAACCTTTGGACGCGTATAATTTTTATTCCACGGCTCTACAATTTTTTTTTCATTTTTTTCTTGACAAAAGATCGCAATATTCCCAAGGACTGTAACTGCCTGGGTATCACAGAACCCAAATCAATAAAAAATTTTGTATTTCCTAGAAAACGTTTTAATTCTTAAAATGTTCCCGAAAAGTTGACCATGCGCGGAAGCACTAGCTCTTTCAAACAACACCTATTGTATTCAGGCACGTAGCCAGGGAGGGAGGGGGGGGGGAGGGGGGGCGGTGGCGTATGGGGCCCGGGCCACTCCCTCCCGAAATCTTCCATTTTGCTGGGGCCTCTTCTCCCCCTCCCCTCATACAGCATTTTGTCATTGGCGGGCCTCCTCCCCTTCCCTGGAATCAAAATCCTGGCTACGTGCCTGATTGTATTACTGTACTGAGATAGAATGTCTTAATAAATAATCCCGGTGTAACTGCCGAATTTCAAAATACTTTCTCAAGGATTAATTTCTAGCACTTACTACACTAAAGGAAAAATCTCTTTTTTAAACACGAAACGTTTGGTTAACTATATATACAAAGTGTCACAAAAACAATTACAGTTTTCTTTTTTATTATTATTGCAAAACTAAGTTACGCATCGCCGAACGCTCATTCCTCCGCCTGAAGGTAGCGCTAGAGGTCACAACCAGATGCCAAAGTTTCAGCCCGAACGGACACCTTATTCAAAAGTTACAAGTGATTTTCTGAAAATCTCAATGGGAAACATTTTTGCCCGTTTTCGGTTTCTGGTGCCATAGAGTATTCGAAAACTCCGTCGGCCGCCATTTTCCTATTGAACTTTTAAGAAAATCACTTATAACTTTTGAATGAGGTATCGGATCGGGCTGAAACTTTGGCATATGGTTGTGACCTCTAGCGCTACTTTTGGCCGGAGAATGAGCGTTCGGCGATGCCTAGCTTATATTTGCAGTAAACAAAAAAAACTGTAATTTTTTTGTGACACCCTGTATATACGTACGTTCACGGTAGATTACACGAGGACGAAAGCACGACTAACTACCCACTTAAGGGTTATACGGAACGACACGCGATACTTCTACTCGTGTGAGTGTGTGCAAGCCCATCAGACGCCAAGGGGACGTCAGCATTATCCATTCGAATCTCTCAGACCGGATTACAAAACTAAGTCGAATATCGGTCAGCGCTCGCTAAAAGGCTCATACATGGGCGCGGTTTCTACCCTAACAAACTTTCGAAGGCAATTGTCTTTTGTTCTTTCTTTATAAATTCCCATTGCGTACCTTTTTTTTTTAATAACACATCAGCGCTTTTTTTTAAAGACCGACGACCATGCTCGAGATTCTGCAAGGCAGAACATCCTCCTCACCGTGGGGGAGGAGGAAACAGGCAACGGTGGACATGGTAGAGGGGGAGAAGAGGAAGCGAGAGAAAAGTGGAAAGCGCGAACTGGTCTCCGGTCTTTAAACGTCGCGGAACATTTTAGTTGGTAAACTAGGAGCTGACTCTCGCGTGAAAAGTGCGAAAGTAAACTGTTTCCATTCCTTATCAATCTTGGCGACTGTATGATTTCTTGCCATATATGATTTTTTTTGTCGTTGTTCAAGTTTATTTTTTTTTGCATTAAAGAAAGCGGTGTAATTTGAAACAGTATAAAGTAAAAGGGGGTAGCCATTTACTCGTTTCTCGATTCTTTGTTGAAAGGCTTTTTCGCATCGAGCACTTCAGATTATTTTGCTCTACAGAATTTCTACGTTTGCTGGATCTTGGAAACTTAAAAGATAAATTGTTCGGTGGTGTAGTAATTGTCAGTTAATTGTAATCAATTCACACTGAAAAGTTAAAATAATTTTGTTTAATTGAAGTTCAACTTAATAATCCAACTTTTAATCTTTTGACAAGAAAAAGTTAACCACTAGCTTGACACATTAGTCACATTACCTCTACCAAAACGTTCGCTGTGTTTTGTTTTTTAATATAGAATCAGTAAATTCGATTAAATATATACTATACCTTATTAATGGGGCAAGTTTACTTCCTCGGTGAAATTGTTTTTTTCTTCCCCTGCAGCTGTCATTGATGAAAATTAAAGCGGTGAATATTTCAGTGTGGCCTCAATCTGCCACGTCCACAGAGGACATACTCTAGAAAAATATACCTTTCTAACAAAACCATGGAAATTCAGCATTTTTGTTTTTCAAAATGTGTGACAGTTGGAATTTTTTGTTCTTTTCAGTTTGGCGCCCGTTTTTATCGTGACAAGGAGCAGACACGCAAAGGTCGCAGCCAGCTTCCCGCTTGGCGTGTCAGCAATAACTATACTGGTAAGACCACTTTTTTTATAAAAAAGGAAAAAAAAACTTCCGCGTTTGATGTGCTTGTGTTAATGTGATGTTCGTTTCGGCCGGCTTAAGCGAACACTAAGAATACAAACATGTTTTCATTTCCCCGCTTTGTTTCGTTTTCTTTTACATCTCGCTCTCTCTCCTCTATCACTGTTTAAAGGATAATGTTGCTAAAGTTTTACATGACTTTAAAAACATTATTGAGCAACAATCATACCATGACTTGAATAACAACGCGACAGAGTAACAGGTACCAAAACAAAACAAAACAAAAAAGCGAGAACAGTTTTGGCACTTTTAGCCTATAAAACTCCGAGCTTAGTAAAGAAACGTGCAAAATGGGCTTCCCCGCGTCCCTGTGGGGAAAAACAAAAACAAAACACTTATAACATTTCGATCAGAAACTTTGCAATCGCTCCTGAGGAAAGCTGGTGCACAAAACAAAGAGAAAAAATACGAATAAAACAGGAATGGGAAAGCGAAGTGGCTCCTTCATGCGAGAGCGACAGAAAGAAAGTCTCACCATAGGCCTTCTCTACTTTCATGCGTCTTAGCGTGCAAAAAAGAAAAAAAAACGGAAAGACGGGGCACAAAAATAAATACAGTATATCGGCGGGGTAAGGCAGAGGAAAAAGGCGGGGGGGGGGGGTGGACAGTGAAGTACGAAGAAAGAAAAGCGAAATATTATGCCGGACCCGAAGGAAGAAAGATCCCAGCCGGAGTTTGGAGGGCGAGATTCATCCCAGACGATTCGATTTTCGGGTCTTGGGAACTAGGGAAGAAAAGTGAGCGCTGCGTGAAGAGCGCGTCGGGGAAACAGGGAACCGTTTGGGGAAAAAGCAAAACAAAATAGTCGCGCGCTCGCGGGGGCTATTCCTCCCTGCGCCGCGTCGACAAACACACGACCAGCCAGAGTGGGATCGAGCTCTCCGCATGCTCGAAGTGGCCGCGCGACGGCTTTATCGCGTCGCCGAAGCGGCAGCGCATGCAGTTGGCCGACCGAACGGCGAGCGCGCATGGCCGGGGACGCCTCGCGTTCCCTACCACCCCAAACTTTGGTAGATTTTAACGCGAGATTTGCATACGCCGCGGCGGCGGATCCAATTGCTCGCTGATCTAGCTAGTAGCTCCCCCGCGTGACGTTGTTTCCGCGCGGTCTCCATTTGGCGCGCAACAGCGTGTTTAGGGAGAAGGGTGTTTGTGCATCTGTGTGTTTGTGTGTGTGGGAAGGAGGGGGTTCTACACTGAAAGCGCAGAACGCGCGCAGCGTGTTTGGGGAATTGGCGCCCGAAGAAAGCACTTGTCATATATTTGTTGGGTTGTTGTTGAGCTCAACTGTGGCGCTCTAATTGGGGAGATAGGGAAAGCAGCTGCGCAAAGGATACCGTTTAGGCTGGCGAAATTGGCCCGTCGAAATCGATAAATAACGAGTAATAGCGGTGCAGCTTAAAAAAAAAGAGTAAACATAAATGTATACTCGACTAAATATATTGTCGAGATTGCGAGTATACTTCCTGGGCGGAAAAGTTTCGTTAGTTTATTTTTTTTTACGCTTGACTTTCCGGCAACTTCGCATCGACGTAGTAAGGGCAAGCGGTTTAAGACAAACTCAAGATAACGAGACTAGAGAAATATTTGGTTATATTCTTATATGTGTGCAGTCACGAGTCAGAAGCACATAGAACTGGCAAAAAAAAATCGATTGTCTGAGGGTGTGGGAAGCTAATTTCCCTGCCCCTGTACTGCCCTTGAACATTTAGAACGGTAGTTAGAGCAATACAGAATCAAACGATATATGTAAAAGCTGGATCCGTCATTCTAAGTGCGAACCTTTGGAATACTTTTTGGTGAGTACCAGAATGCCTGCAAAGTCTTCGCAACTATCTTCCGAAGTGACTCAATTAACGTTGCTCTAAATCGAAAACAGACGCTCTGAAGAAGGAATTAACTTGTGCGCTATTAACGAAAGCACGAACTTTACTCTGTTTCACCTTATGTTCTACCGCAGCGAAGGCTACAAGCGCGAGCTCCTTGCTCTGGGGCACGTCTCGGCGGCACAAGCTCTCGTGCATTAGGGGCAGCTGCCAACGCTATGAGCTCGCGCTTGTAGCCTTCGCTGCGGTACAACATAAGGTGAAACAGAGTATAGTATGACTCTGAGCGCCTGCGAGGCTTACGCATACAACTTCGTGTGTTCTTTGCGCTCCTCGCGCATTTGTTTACCCTCCTACAGCGTGCGTCCACATGCTTGCTACCCCTTAATTTTTCCTGATGACAGTGTTTGCTTGCTTCATCATCGCGCGTTCCTTGTGCTCTTTATGCTAACCGTTGCTTGGCTTGCCTCTCCTTGCGTTCCGATGCCCCAAAGACGAAGTTAGAAACACCTGCTCTCCAGTTATTCTTAACGTCCCTCACACGTAATACGGTATTGACTTTTCTATTTATGTGTTGCCACGCTGACCACCTCAAGACGCTGCCCCTTGGCGAAGCGCTCTTCTGTTTGGCTTTTAATAAATGGGGCTTTCATCGAGGAGTTAGACTGGAATCGTAGAAACCAAATTTGGGCAACTGTGCATACCAGCACCAACTTGTAGCGCAAGTTCAATACCATTCAGACAGTCTACACTATGGTTTCTCCTCTAATCTGGGATATCGTCTCTTCTTGATTTTTCACTTGTTCCCAAAGAAACAACCTATTATAATAACATATCTGTTATGACTTGCTAGCCTTTGAGGAAAGAAATGAAAACTAGTTTTTGCTTGTCCCCATGAGACGAACACGACACGGACGCATAACCTCTAACTTACCTACCGGTGGCGCTCGCTCAGTTCTCTCCCACTCTCCCCCGACATTGCCAGACCACGCAAGATTCGCTCACCATCCGAGGAGTCGGAATGGGAGTGCCCCGCCGCTGGAGCTGAGTAGACGGCGGTCATAGCGGCACAAGAACGATAGGAAGCGCAGCACGTAAGCGCCTTTCACACATCTCATAAGGAACATCTCCGACAACTATTTTTTAGCTAAGCTCTTCGAGTAAATATCCTAAAGCACGTCAAGTTACAGCAGATCTCCCAAATCAGATCCTTTAAGAACGCAACAGCTGCTGCCGTCAATTGCAGAAAACTTTGTGCAATCGTTTCAAATTTTTCTCCCTCCCTCGCACTCTCGGTTTCTTGTTCTTTTCCGCACTCGCAAGTCGTGGATCGGCACACTGAAAACGTCTCTCAATCAAATCCTACTCCTACTTCCAGTTCAGCCCTGACCCGGTGCTGAAGTGCTCCCCTCTCAAACCCTCTTGTCCAAAAAGCGAAGACTAGCATAATAAGGACGAGATGGAAAGCCAATAAAAAGAATGGCAAAGGCTCGGAAGCATTATGAGCACTGTATATACTCTTCTAGCAATTACGGTCTGAATCTTGAAATCCCATACCGGCGAGGAAGATGAACTTATTTGCACTTTAGCTCGACAGACCACGTTCATTATCATGCGCCAACGAAGATGTTGAGTTTGGGAGCAGTTACACGTTCGTATGCGAGGAAGTCCGGCTCATGGAGGCACCGTGGGGAGGGCCGGAGGAAATCGCTTCATTAGTTCGCGCCACGGCGGAGGCACGGTTCACGCCGCCGGCGCTAATGGTTTTCATTTCGGCTACGAAGTTATTTTCTAGGGGGCAGGTGTCAACCCATAAATCTGACGGCGCCGCGCGGTCACGTGGAGCGATTTACGACGCTGCTCTGTCCGCCGGAACCGAACGCCCCTCGCTCGCGTCATCCGCGCCCACAACTCTGAAGTGTTGGGAAGACGGAGCAGAACTTGGGCTGCAGTGCGAAAAAATTGTTGGGATGGCGTACCACGCAGGTTGCGCTGGAAGCGGACGATGGCTTCATCGCTTGCAGCATCGTGTATATCTCGAGATAGGAGGAACCAGCGTGGGGCCAGAAATCTGAGGCCGGTGTCGGCCTGGTCACACTCGATATATTGTTTGACTTGAAGCTGGTTGCGTGAAGATTGGTCGCAAGTCACATAACGTTTACAGCCTAGGGCACCTTTCACGCTCCCGATGAGTGATGTTTGACAAAGAAGGTTTTTTTCAATACGTGATGGAGTTTATTGGTGCAACTCTACATAATCTGTGGGTAGCTATATTTTTCTTACAATCATGCCCATATAATACAATATAGGAAAATGTAGAAAGCATGCAAACGAAACAAAATTTTTCATCACATTTGAAAGTATAGCTCGACTTTACATGGCATTATCATCATCGTTAACTGAGTAATTGAATTAGAGCCGGAGATTTTGGCTATTACGCATCTCGCTTGCCTATGTCTTTTGTAGTGGGATGAGGGAGGAAGGGGAGGAGGTTTAATTATTTATGAATCTAAAGGTGCACATAACTTCATTAAATATATAACGGTAGACAGCGACACAATTAGAGCAAACGAGTGATTGCAGGTTCGTATTGTTTTTCTCTCGGAACTGAAAGGATTGCACCAAAACTGCTTCTATGGAAAGCAATCAGCGAGGTAATTATCTTAGGCGAAAACATTTTCCTGTTTTCATTTTTTTCAATGTGCTGTCTGAGAAAGATTTTAAAAAGCACGCAATCGTGATTGTGTTAGCAATGCCGCCCTGTGTGTCCGTGCGACACATCTGTGTTCTGGAGTTTATTTTTCTGTTGGTTACCTGACCTCATGATTGCTTTTTTGTGTACATATTGAATAGTAACTTCAGCTTCATCCCACAAAAAAATCTTCAACCTTACGTATTCTTTAGAAGCATAGGCGTTCAAGAAACATAGTACGTTAGCTAAAATAGTTTTAGAAATAATGGTAGTTCTTATTTAGAGCCTAAAGGAATTGATATTGCGGCAATCAAACTGTATATTTTAGGAGTAGATTTTATTCTCCTTAATTTAGCAATAAATGCCATATCCGATAAGTGAACATTTAATTTGTCCATCAAGTCTTTCGCTTTTTATACGCGCAATTTCTCGAAATTCTATATATTTTTTTATTATTCGGTTTCGTCAGAGTTGACATGCTCCGTTCTGAGCCTTTGCCGCCACTGTATATGTTGCGAAACGTTTGAGGAATCTGTTCTTGGCCTCGCCAATCCCTGGACGATATTAAAGAAGATATTGTAGATTATATTTATTTTTGATGAGTCTCACGAAAAAATCTCGGTCGAAAAATTTATTACATCGCAGTTCTTAAATATATATTTGCAAGTATCTTTCTGAATGTTTCGGTTAAACGAAAGTTAGGGGTTTAAATACGAAAGTTAACTTAGCGGTGGCTGAAATGTCTTCTCTCCGAAAGTTACAATTCTAGAAAGCTGAAGCAATCCGCTGTTTATGCGGACATACTCCACAGTCTGGATTCAGGCCAAGAGCTTTCTAGCGAAACCCCTTATCGAAAAGGCTGTTCTGAGAAGTTTAACGATGATTGTTACGTACTGCGTCATAAGGCTAGCCTCCTTTCGCAAGTAAAGATTTGACGTCTTCGAAAGCTGCTTCACGTCGTAATTTTGTTTGAGCTGCCTATCGTCTTCAGCGGAAGTAATTAACCATGTAGCATACGCCGCCCAAACTAGCTCCGAGATCAACAAACTTGTTGCCTTAAAACGGGCCCTCGCTGAGCGCAGTAGTTAGCTTGTGAGTTCGAGCTGCCTCGCGTGTTTACTTTCGGACGAATGTTTGTTTCGAGCAGTTCTCGTCCGTCAGCGTCACCTATGGCTTATTGCACCCTTCAGCGGAGCAGACGAACATGTCGAAACTCGGTTGGAAACGACGCGGTGCTTTCTGTGAGCATCGCTGTTAAATCTGGTGAGTTGGAGGAGTGCGAGAGCTTGATATCACGTCCTCGGCGAATTTAGGATTAACTTATGCATTAATTTCTTGCCTAATCAGGCCATCTTTCCAGTAGTCGTTGAATTTAAGCAGTAGCTGCCTCTCGAAGTTTTCATCGGTTATGTTTCCCCGTTTCATTGAGAATACATCTTCGGCAACGCTGAAGGGTCGTTCTACTGACGCGCTCGAAGGAACGGCAGGATTGTGCTTCAGGAAGAACTGGTGAATCTGAGATTTCCCTCTCTCTTTTGTTCTCTCTGCTTCTAAAGTTCCAAGTTGACAATGGGTTCTGTGCCTTCACGACGCTCTGCCAACCTCCGGGTTTACATTCGGTCTGTGTACGATTCTAGAAGGTTCAATCAATTAACGAACCTTAATGCGTTCTCTGGGTGAAGGGCATTCACAACTATAGAGTTCGACTGCCGTGTTCAGCGATAAACGTTTAGTACTGTTTAGTTGTTTTTCGGGTTGCCCCTCCGCCTTTCTCACAAAAGACACATACTCAGGTCAGAATTAAAACGATGTTTAAACGTTGTTGTACTCGTTACCCCTCAAAAGTAACGAAATGCCGTATCTCGTTACTTGGCCTTAAAAGTAACTAGGTACGTTACTCGTTCCTTTCTCAGAAAAGTAACTAAATACGTTGCTCGTTACCGAAAAACAAGTGACTAGGTAGAAGTAACTTGTTACTGGTAACGTGTTACGTACGTGTCTGAAAAACCGACAAAGTCGTTTCTGTAATGAAAGGTATCGGTTTCTGTCTATCAAGATAATTTCACAATATAACCTTTCTCTTCCTAGGGACGGGGTTAAAATTATTTTAGAAATATTATTTGAGAAATTGACGAGTGCTTCTCTTTTCTTGACATACCTTTTCTACTAAACAATTTAGTTTGCGATTTTTTTTCCCGGTTTAAGATATGTACCATATATGCATCCGATAAACTCTCCAGGAGGGGGATCGAGGACTGAGTGGGCTAGCGCACACCAGCTCGGAGCACGTGGAGCGAAAGCTCGCGCTGCAGAACCCAGGATCCTGGGTTCAATCCCCACCCCTGCCCGTTTCGATCTGGATGAGCATCGTACCGGTGTGCGGTCGTGTATCACTACTGCGCGATGAACGTTACAGACGCCATGCTAGCGGCTTCGCTAAGGTTAAGTTCTAGGCTGTATAAACATATACATACACCCACTTGTTTAACTCTCCAGCTTTTACCTCATCCACCTGCGGTATAAAATGGGCTTATTTTGTTTCCTTGCTTGTCTTAAGAAGAAGCAACCGAGGAGAGTGCGAGGTTAAAATACGGTGTTAAGGAGATGAAACGTGATTCTATATCCGAGCGTGTGTGAAAAGGAGGTGTGTAGCGAAACAAGAGGAAGACAAATGAGAATAGGAAAAAATCTGCCGAAGGGAAAGATAATCCACGAGTGATAAATATGTACGGAGTCGTACCGGTGGATTTTTTTAATTTATTTACTCTGGTGTATGATAGTTGTGTGTATTATTATTTTCGCCGTACAGCTTAAAAAGGGCGGGCGTGGCGCGCCTAGACCGCCTCATTATCGTGAAGGTGATAAGCCACGCCCTATGATTCTTAAAATGTCCGAAACTTAAGTAATTTTCCCTGGTGACTTGGAACCAGCGAGGGTTATACTTCGCCTAATTCTGCGCCGGGCATCACTAAAAGCAACAGGCCGGCAGTGCTTCAATCATGAACCGGCTAGAAACCACGAGGCGTGTTGCTCCGATGTGCGTACCAGTGCGATCGTCTGAGCGCACTGGTACGCACGTTCCAGTGCGCCCAGACGAGTGGACGGCGTGGTAGGTAAATCCCAAATGTTTTGACCGAAAAAGGCCAGGGCACATGGGCCACGATGTTTCGCCGTACTCAGTGCCACCAGACAGACTGATTCTTTGAGCCTAAACATATTTTCTGCCTCGTCATTCAAGATCCATCCGAAGATTTCAGCGATTGGCTGTCCCAAGTGCCTTGCCGTAAAGTAGAAACCCCAAGTTTCTGAAACTGTGGCCGAAGACAAACGGCGCATCATTCTTTGGTTTAATCTAAGATACGTTACGCAATCATGACAAGGGCCACAACAAATGCTAACAGTATCTTCAGTCGAATTACCTGCACCTGCTGCACATAGACATTCCGGAAGTACACCGCCTTAAACTTTTCCACACCGGTGCAGGATGTGCAAGTAAATCGAACGATGCTAATAAATGTAAATTCATCGTTGAACAAAGAAGGGTGTTACGATTACAGTTCCTAGATAAGAAGTTTCTACAAATAAAGTCTCTCGATGCCTCTTTTCACAAGTAACGACAGCTAATACGAATGACGAAGCATATTCCGTTGGAACAAAATGGCGTCGTTCCGTTCGCTCTTCCGCAGTGAACCGCCATTCGCTTCCCAAAATCTGCACCGTCACGCAGTCGGCGCTTCAAACAATGTCGCTACTTGTAGGAACCACTTATTTATGAACTTTACCTACAAGTAGCACCATATTTTGAAGCGCCGACTGCGTGACGACGCAGATTTTGGGAAGCAAATGGTGACGCACAGCAGAAGAGTGAACGGAACGACGCCAGTTTGTTCCTGCGGAATGTGCTTCGTGATTCGTATTAGTTGTCGTTACTTGTAAAACGAAGCTTCAAGGGACTTTAATTACGACTGATCGAAAGCCAAAACGGAAATACCTTCATTGTTTAACAGCGCACAAAAGCACACACACAATGCACACTCCCATAAGGAAAGGGGCACACTGAAAGGGGATTAACTGGCTAAACTGGAGTCTTACGAGGAAATATTATCTAATGGGATAGCCATCAGTACTTCACCAAAAGTGCATTGTTCTGGAAAATATAAATATGCATTTTGAAGAACCGCCAACATTATAAAAAATATATATATTACTTAGGGGTATATAAAGAGACTCCAACATAACGTTTTACATTTCGGTACGATAGAAGAACAGTCCGAGTATACAGCCGCGCTACGCTAAACAAAAGATGGATCATCACTCGAATTTTCTTAATCTGATTGAACACTATTTCAGTTTTGCCGTGTTGTATCTAAAATTTGAGCAATCTACCGAAAGCATTCTTATCTGAAATTATGTTACATATATGCATTGTTATCAAAAGTTACAATTCTGAACATTCTCAATTCGAATAACACAGCACTGAGGTTCTTTTTTCTTATCTTTCATTAGTGTGTAACCACACACCACATCATCTAAAGTATACGCCATCCACCATTGTGTCGTTATAAGTATTAATTTATGCCCCTGCTCTGAAGCATTTCTGGTGCTGCCATTTTATATTGCTTTTCGATTAATTTTGTAAATTTTAAATTTGCAAAAAAAAAAAATGGACAACCGGAAGTTTTGGACGAAACGATGCGGCGTTGCTTGGCCGTCTGTTCGTCTGGTTTTCCCATGATATGCGTGAAACGATCACAAACTTGCTAAAGGTAAACTGTATCATTTCACGCCGTTCTTTTCATAACTAAGGTAACTGAGCCTACTTTAGCTTCGTTTTCGCGTTGTTTCATTTCTCCTCTTATGTTGTCTTCCTTGATTTAGTGCCCATCTCTATGCTTCACTTTCATGTAATGTTGTCACGTGCCTTTTTGAATAGCACTGCCTATACATGCTGTCCGACTTTTAACTGAATGGGAGATTGCGGTCCCATTAAGAAGCAATCGGGCTTTTGTCTCTGCACTCTGCCTGGCGCTGCCGATGACAATCAGAATAAAGAAATTACCCAAGCTTAATCGTGCTGTCATAGACCGGGGAACAGAGAACGTGTCGAGGCCCAAGCTACCACCTCGCAGAAATTGACGTTATACGACTTGAGGTCGCAGGACGTGGTCACTGCGCGTCAGTTTCCCCGCCAAAATGAGCGAGGACATTGACGTCATGTGATCGTAATTTCCCCGAATATCTAGCGGGGGAATTGACGCCATGGTTAATTGCGACGGTTTCTTCCTGACGTATCTTGTGGAATTCAGCGAAAATAAAAATAAAGCCGGATTGTTGTTGCTGTTTTTGCAAATAATTGTGACGACAGTCGAGACGCTACACAGACTGACGCACAAAGTTACACTGACAGTGCTTACATTTAGCGAACTTGGGTGTCGCTAGCGACGTGACATTGTTACGCCACGTGGTCGCATGACGTCATGCGACACAAAATTTCCCTAAATTTAGAGTAGAAAGTTTCCCGCCATATTTAGCGTAAGAAAAATTGTCCGCTAAATTTAGCGCGACAGTTGTGACGTCATGACATGGCGTCAGAACGCCACAACTCCGATTCCCATCAAAATTTAGCGGGAACACATTTTCCCGCCAAAATATAGCGGGCCATGACGAACGTACACGAAACGTACACGAAATTTCACTGCAATAGCCCGCCAAAAAAAAAAAAAAAACTGTCGCTGCAAAAAAAAAAAAAGGAAGAAAGAAGGAAAGATTTTGATGTACGTGCTTACGAACCTGCAAAAACGTTGAACACGCCTCTGTTAACCCAAGTTTTAGCCAGAGCCTGTTCAAACAGCGCTCCAAAAAGCCTGAACAAACCTTGAAGACAACCCATACAGTCCCTGCCATGACGCTTTCTTTGCCCACCGCTGTAGATACCGCCCTACTGTGAATGCTTGAAGCCTCGAGCAATCTGTAGCTATTGGCAGACATGTCATTTCTAAGGACAAAACCTTTTACGGTATACTATACGAGAAACCTAATATGAGGAAAAGCAGCAAAATTTCTCGTTTTGTCCCAGAAAGGCTGCTCAGAGAATAAGCATTTTTGACCTATTAATCGGAGATATTTAGTCAATTCACTGACCGGCTATTTGATCAAGTATGAAGGCTGATAGCTGTTGATGTGCCGTATAATTATAATTGTGTCATACACTCGGGAAACACAAATACTGGGATGTGTGTAGCCTACCCTCTTAGCGATGCAAGAATGGTACTTGAAGTAAAGCCATTGCTTTTTATGCATTTTTTTCTTTTATGATAACGTCCAAATGTGGCAGGCTGAGAGCTGTAGTAGAGTGGAAAATAAATTTAAAGTTAGTCATTTTTATTGAGCCAAGTTGCGAACTGCAAAGTATCATTTAAATCTTCAAAAAGTATAGAAAAGTTGCGTTTATTGCAAATGTTTCTACAGTAGCCTCTTCCTGTTCAAAATTCAAACTCTTTTCCTGCACTTAACTTTCTACTAAAGATCGGCTTTTCTAACTTTTTTCTGCGTTTATAAATTTCTTGGGAAATGTTTTTGTTATACATTTATTTTACCTGTGTGAGATATGTGCCATTCACGTTCTGTTTGCGTTATTGCTTTTGACGCTATTCGGTCCAAGGTTTTCTATATTTTAATGTACGAAGTACGAAAGTAAGTACGAAAAAAACAAATCCCTGCCATGATCATGACGTCTTGGAGAGGCAGAACTCTTGATACTGAGCCTAGTAGCAACGAAGTTGATGCCTGCCGCATCCCCATATAAGGGTTTTGCTCTTGACTGATTAGTTGGTTAAGACCTTAGTTGGATATCAAATAATTCATTGATTAATGAGTAGGTTAATCAAGGAATTACTCAGCCCTAGTCTCAAATATGTTCAGGCTTCTTATTGCATTTCTTTCATTTTGCTACAGCCGTACAAATCGAAAGCTGTAATTTTTGCATTAACTAAACATGAACGAGAGTACCTTCATAGGTTAGCTGTCAGCTCAGTTAGCTTACGAGATCTGTCCTAACAATGCGAAATAAGGCACGAGAAAGATGACGGGTATGGATTATGCAAAGCTGGTGGCTTTTTTGAGCACCGGACAAGCAGGGTACAAAATGGTGGATCCTGGTCGCCCATTTATTCAGGAGCTGGACTGAGCGGCATTCGATGGAAAATCTGATCAGACGGCACTGGCTGACGGAGAATAACCCATTACAGTCGATGTCATTAGATGAATTATCTCGAAGATAAATCAGCTAGGAAACAAAACAAGAGTTTTCACAAGGCCACGGTCACGCTGAGAATGCATCATAGAAAAGAGAGTCCGCAGACATTAGAGAGTTCTAGGGAAACGTTCTTGCACTTACGATCCGGTACGATGGACCCTCCGGTACGAACTGCGCATGCGCTACCACAGAAGACTCGCATATGCGCAGTGTGTATACCCGAGGGGCCCACCGTACAGTATCGTAAGTGCAAAACGGTTCTCTGAAACTTTCTATCGTCTGAGCCGCGTTTCTTCCCTGTTTGGGGGTCCTGGTAAAACAGTCGGCGCTAAATAAAGACTAAAGAAATAACGTGATATCGCAGCATGAAATATATCTACCGAAAAAACCAAAAATTATATTTTTTTCTCTCTGAATTCTGGAACCTGAAATCTGTCTGGATTATATCTGGATTTCAGGTTTTCAAAAATTATTCATTCGTCTGCAATCTGGATTTAAGGTTCCCAGAACCAGATTTCCAGTTGCATAATCCAGTTAGTGAAAAGTTATACTGAGTTTTTGTTTTTATGGTATAAAGATACTGAACTCTGGATGCAATAATTCGCTTCACATTGTCTCCAGCGTACCCAACAACATATTTAATGTGTCACTTAATACTCAGAAACAAAGCGCAACCCACGCTGTATCTGCACATTTATGTCTAGACCTTTTTATATACTCTCGTCCCCAGCCACCTGCTAGGCATTCCGGTATGGGCGGTGAAACATTAATAAAACATTTCATCCGGCAAATAGTAAAAAAAATAAGGGGGAGGCATAACGAGAATAGGTGCCGGTTACACTTATATCCTAGATGTATTCTATTAGCATGGCGACAACAAAACTATGTTTCCGCCCATACTGAAAGTGAGGACATCCAAAATGGCGGCGCCCTTTAGGAAATGGTCTATACTGTATTAACCAGCCGCGATGATCACGTGTTGGTGTGCGGCTAAAGTTGTAGCTGCACGAAATGTGTTCGTTTTCGTCGAAAGTTTGTGTCTACTGCTTAAACTGAAAACGATATCAAGCAGTCGTCATTATGCAAATTCTCCGTCTGCAACAGCGAGGAACTACATTCCGCGGGCGCAAGCGCGACGCCGGCGAGCGAAGTTTAGAGCCGGGTGGCGAAATTTGATCGTCGCTGGCGGAAGATCTGAATCGGTCCGGGAACCATCTCCAGATTTTCTGCCAGCGACGAGTCCATTTCGCCAACCAGCTCCAAAATACGCTCGCCTCCGACGCGAATCCGCCCGCGAATTCGCAAGAGTAAACGCGCCACAATATATTTGGAGCGTCTGCTCTCCCGTGGATTGCAGTGATTGACTCTTCCAAGCACTTTTGCGCGAAAGCAGACGCTCCGGATCTGTTAGAGCGTGTCTAGTTCCTTTCGCCTTAAGTGCAGACGCACCGACGATATATTCGCGACTCCAGCAAAACGGACGGCACCTAGCGGTAAAAAAGTGAACTGGCCGGAACAGGTTCTTTTTTGATTTCTGCTCGTCTCTTGTGGCTTCCGTTATTACACGTTGTCGGTGGTTTGCGCGATAGAAAAGTTGTCCCGGTGACTGTTTCGTAACTGTGGCATCAGCTTGTTCCCAGGTTGCTCTGCACGCAACCTACGCAACCGCGTGAAGCAGACATTTCGCGTTTATCAGCGTTTATACGCACCGTGAAAGAACAGTAGACAGTCCTTGCAACGCTTCCTCGAAGAAAGTCAAGCCTCTAGAAGCTCGCTTAATGCCAACACATCGCCGCAAGTCCGAAACGTGGAGAACAAAACACGGGGCAAACCATTTTGAGTCAAATGCTTGCTTGCTGATGATCCGACGTTGTACGTTGAGGTGACACATGGCTCTATGGTGCCTGGAACGCGTCTCCGACTGGTGTGTTTACCGCGTCCAAAAAAGTGGTCCCTCAATTTCCGCCTGATAACGTCATAGAAGTGTCATGCTGTCGCCGGTCGCGATCCTGGCGGCGTCCCAGCAGCTGTGGTGTTTGTGGCAGATGCCTGCTCTTCTGCACGTCGCCCTCCAGTGTGGCAGTCCACGGAAGCTTCGGCAGCTAGGAGTTGGGACGCCACGACGACCGCGACACTCGCGTTCGGTTGTGCTACTCGCAGCCTTCTCGTTAGCATTTCTACGACCAACCGCCAGGATCGCGAAATGCACCAGCATGACACTCCGGCTTCTGTGACGCCATTTGTACCCACTTCTCAACCCCTTTTAATGTATGGGCGGGATAAGACTCTAAACACACAAGTCGAAGACCCGCTTTACGTACCATACTCTCCCGGCACGACCTGTATTAGACCGCCGTATGTGCTCGATAGCGGCGTCCCCTATAGGCCGCTGGAGTCGCTAATAGCAGCCGACGCTCCAATCGGCTCGTATACGAGCCGATAGGAGAGATCAGGAATCGTCAAAAGCGCACCATCATGGTGTTCGTCATGTTTCTCTACCTGTTCCATCATCGTTGAAGCAATCGTAAACAAAAAAAGGCCTAGTGACTTGCGCTTTTGACACTACCTGATTGTTCCCATTACCTCACAGCGTCGGTTGCGTCTGGATTTAAGCTGAAACAAAGTATGCGGACTGACCACTTAAGAGGGTGCGTCCTATCATATTGAATCATCTTGCTTCGCTATTTGTTCTTCGCGTTCTTGTCATCTAATATTGCAATCTCATTGGTTGAGGAGGATGCATTGGACGCGCCACGTCCTGCGTTTCCTAATCTGTCAGTCACCATCGTTACGCCACCTTTTACTTGGTCAGGATAACGGGAGAGTTTCAGCGAGTTTGAGAAAACATTTTAAATCCTTCAATTTTCACTACGGGGAACTCACCACCCTCTGCGCGCACCGAAATTTGGCCATGGTGCTAATTCTCCGAAGCTAGCGGAAAAGTACATTGACCGCTTGCTATCTTGCCGCGCCACATCGCTGAGGAGTTTCTGGATTTTATATCCAGAATCGGTGCAGGTGTCTAGCAGTTAACTATTGTCTAGTAATCGTCACTGTACTAAACGATTGTGCGCTTTCGTACAGCACTCGACTGCATTACTCCGAACGCACCTCAGAGCAGGTCGTTGCCACCGAATCAAGAGCGGCATTTCAACAACCTCCGATAACCGAATGTTTTATCGAAATGACACCCACCATCAACTTGTCATTGGAGGAATTTCGTATTTTGAGGTTTCGTTTTTGCGATGTCTTGTTTCGTAGCTACAATTCTGACAGACTGGATCGAGCGACACGTGGGCTATGCTCGGGGACAATACCACCGGCGGTTTTCTGTCCAGCAGATATCAAGCAGGCGCAGAAGTCTGTCAAGTGCCACACGATAGTATGTAGGGTCGCCTCAGTGTCTTCAAGATCCCCGAGCGTGTCGCTGCGAGATGACAACATTCGGGCGCTGTAGTTACTGACAAGATGAAAACCACGCGCTGCACAAGCACAGCCGAAGTATGGCCGAAGAGAAGGAGCGCGTGCTGGAGGCCGAGCGTTCAAAAGACACGTCTTGATGTTCTCATTCTGTCAGCGACTAAAGAAGTCCATGGTTCCTTCAAAGTGTGTCACATTCTCTGGAGAATGGAATACTGCTCTCTGTCTCCCATATTTGCGACACTTGAGGAGGCGAAGGCGCAAGAACGTAACTATATCGAATGTTTTTCGTTGGCATGAGCACATCCGTTCGTGAAATGCGACCTTTCCCGAAAAGAGAGTGCGGCCGGTGCCATTTTGAGTGTTCATATATGTATGGCGCGTGCTTTGCTCGCTTTCCGAAGCGACGAACACGCACGTGCTGGGCTGTGACGATAGCACGCTGGACTGCGATTTTGTAAACATTGGAAAAAAACAATAGTAAAACTGTTATCCTTAGAACGTGTTATACTTCGTCATCAGCCTTAGCATGGACTAACCGCGAAGGCTGTACTCAAGCGCGAAGCAGCTTAGGCGCTTGACTGGCCTTGACTGGAGCACATTGCTGCACGAGCGCTCGTGCAGCCGCCGAAGGCTTCATTCAAAACAATTAGCTCCGCGCTTTAGCACCGCGCGGCTAACAATAGTCCGTAGCTAACGTGAGACGAAGTATGAGCTGACTGCAGGTGCAATAGACTTCTAAGTGTTCTATACTTCGTTTCAGCTTGGGTCCAGACGCAGCCGATGCTACGAGCGCGAGCGTGTGGCCCTGAACAGTGCTTGCATTGCACGAGCGCGCGTGCTTGGCAGGGACGCTGAAAGCCCGGAGCTCGCGCTTGTAGCATCGCCTGCGTCTGGACCCAAGCTGAAACGAAGTATAGTATTCGCTGTCAAGGTGAAACAAGTCTAACCGCTCATTCACACTGGAAGCGGATCCGCGTTCTACAAAGCGGTTGCGAACGCGGTTGTATAAAGATCTAGTACAATAGACCATTTGCTGTCTTACCAATACCACCTAGAGCACAAGGCCTGGCGTTTCCTCCTCAAAACGTCATCACTAGTAGATCCCCTCAGCGCCCCCTAGCTAGCCCGGATGAGCACCGTCGTCTGCTACATCGTCTGCGACGTCGTCTGATCCGTCGCCTGCTTCAATGGTTTGCATAGCAGAGAATGAAACAGATGCTCACGCCGAGTGTCTGTTGCTTGCATACGATGAAGTTAGACGTTCACGTGGAGTGTCAAATGCGTGAGCGAAGTGCCTTACTGCTTTGCGAAGGGCTGCAAAGCCCTTCGCTGGACGCTGGATGCTAACAGTGGACGCCATTTTCGAGAAATGTATATACTCCGGGTCGCTGCTTTGAAGCGTTCTTCCGCAGAACGAACGCGCGCGCTCGAAATGCCCGTCTCAAAGTCGGGAGCGCGTGCTGAAGCTCGCGTTCCTGGCCGACTAGAGTGTAATCGAGTGCGCGTGCAAATGAACTATGTATATTACTCAAGCTATCAGCTCGCGACTGCAGCGATGTGCACGCACACAGCTGTGGCCGCAAGTGAATGCGACGCAGTTGGCACGCAGCCCATACTCTCGTCAAAGCTTCAACAGTTTGCCGCTTGGGGCGGGTCGGGGATCTACTAACGAAACGTCATGCGCAGCGCCTTGTATTTTAGGTGGTATTGGTACTTACCCAAGCATCATACGGAGAATGCGGGACTGCGTGTTCCGCGCGGCACACGCGATCACTGCCTTCTCCTGTATAAATAGATATCGATAGTAAATAGTCCATTAAGAGAGCATTGCACGAACGCTTTGCTTAGGTGCAAGATCTCGCCATTTTATTTCACGCGTATTTTTATTTGTTCAGAACGTGAAAGAGCGTGTCACTGCACGCGTGAGGCGCAGCACTGTGCTATGGCGACGTGTTGAATTCACCAATCTCTCTGCATTCTCCTGTGAGTGCTTGCGGTAAGACAGCAAATGGTCTATTGCGCATCGCACTAAATAGATGTACATCGAGTGCGCCGTGCAATTGTACTGGATCTTTATACAACCGCGTTCGCAACCGCTTTGTGAACGCGGATCCGCTTCCAGTGTGAATGAGCGGTAAGAGCGCGCGGATAAATTCCACGCACCTGTCGCACGTGCATTCCGAAAGGCTCCAAATCAAAAATGATTAACAAATCATCGACTAAGCTGGCGGTTTTGATTCTTTGTATTTCACGCCAGTCTGTTTTTATTACACCTGTTTATCCAGCGTGAAGTATTCGACACCGAGGTAATAACGCGAGAGTCTTATTACATCCATGTCAGGTATGCCTACCAGTGAATGTATTGCCATCTCATAGTCACTGTACGAACTGCGTGTCGAGCTAAACTCTTCGGTTTCTACAAATCGATCTCCGTTTGTAATTAGGATCTCGAGAGAAGACTTTCTCTCGAGAATACCATCTGCGCGCAGATTATGGGAAGGGCTCGCACTGCCAACTCCAAGCGTTACATGAACAATACACACACTCCTAAAGTTAGTCCGTGTCCAGTGCCGAACTAGGCAATTTAATGGCGGTGTAACACGGCTACACACAAACAGGAGGGAGCATTTTCTAGAGCGTACCTTAAGCAGGAGGTAGCGACGAATTGATGTCCACAGATTCGCACGTGCACACTGCAGGACACTGGTAGAGCGAACGAGTCATCGCTAGCTTTTCCTGTTTTACTCTTAGTATTTAAAAAAAAAGACCTAGAAAAAGGTTTTTTTAAACAGTTTGGCTGGGACACGCGTGTCAAAAAAGTAATTTTACGCGCAAACAAAATTTTTTAGAGCAATATTGACGACGCGAGACGCGATTTTGTCGGTAGTCACCTCCTTTCCACTTGTCTTCTCTCTCGGTATTTCCACTGACCATCTTGTTGAGCGAATGACCATTTCGTGACGTCGTGGACTTTGCACGCAGAATTTCACATGCATCTCTCGCCGTCAATATTGCTCTAACATTTTTTTTTCGCGTGAAATTTAGTTATTTGACACACGTGTCCCAACCAAACTATTAGAAAAAAAGTAGTTTTTGTTTTCTCTTTATTTTTTTTAAGGATTTTGTCAAAAGTACTGTACTGGCGGAAAGTGAGCGTTTGGTGTACTAACCTAGGCAGTAAATATTGAAGCCCATCAATACCCTCCTTTAAGGGAAGTGCGAAAAAGCGACCATCTAGTGTTCACTGTAGCAGTGTCGCGCTGTTATGTGCACTATAGTGTATTAATGCAGTCTACGGTGCGCATTTTAGGGAAGTTTGTTCTTTTATCACAAACATTGGAACAGAAATATCGAAGCTTTCATGGTTGCCTTTAGATTGATGTCACCTTTGAAAGAGAGACTTTTCTCTTTTGTATACGCTCACTCAGTCCATGCGTTAGTAAAACGTTTAAAGGCGAAAGGTGCATTGTATTAAAATATGATAAACAGAAAAAACTGAAGTACCGTTAAGGAGTGGAACCACTGACCTGCTCTGCAGACCACAGCAGCCGGGCACTTACCATCCGCAAGCATGGCACGGCGTGAGACTTCTTCTTCATCAACTACCATTAAAAGACTCGCGCCATCCTAAACAACTGGCTGCAGCCAAATTGTTGTCGCTGCCACCTCCTACCCTACCAATCAACGGGAGCCAAGGCTGCACAAGCCGTGACGTGCATGAACCGACCGCACATAAACAGGAAAGCGCGCGACCAGGGGAACGCTCGGTCTGGTTGAGCAGAGAGCGACCATTTATCCCTTCATCTTTTACAGCGGAGCTGTTAGGAGCTAGTTTCCCCAGTTTCATGTCCGTCACCACATAAATGTCGACACAAAACTCTGGACAGCTACCGCCATCTAGGAGCGACGGCGGCAACCTTCTCTAGGCGTCATCCTCGAGGTCGTCCTAAAGGTTGTCCTTGAGGTCGTCCTTGGCGTCGTCCTCGAGGTCGTCCTCGAGGTCGTGCCACCATAGTACAGTTTCGCTGGTCTTTCTTCTTGACGAGAGTGAAAAGGTTTTTAATCATATCATTTAAAACCCTACTCTGGCTTGACGTTCGTGCGTTCTCGTCCCTCCCTCCGGAACCTAACACTACATGGAGTTTTTAATTAGATGCATGTTTCGGAATAGAGAAACTCCAAACATGTCTCGCTACGTAAATATTGCGCTAATTTCTTTTTCGCGGAAGGATTCGTTTGTGACGTACGTGTGCCATAGTCAATGAGTATATCAGAAGCGCGGGGCGTGGCCTATTATGTTTACGCTTCTAGCTTTGTGTTTCGTTCGTCCGCGTACTCATCGGCTAATGCCGCACTTTCATTGGCTGCGACGCGATAATAATATGCTTGGGAAGGCCCCGCCTTTTTTAAGCTTGGAATACGTTTTAGCGCTGAAAAACAAGGACAAGACGACGACAATCAGACACCACAGTGCGCTACAAACAACTGATTTTATTACATGAAACGACACTTACATACCATCCCAGTTTCTGATATCGCCCCATCACTAGCCAACCCGATGCCGGGCCGCGTCATTGAGGAAAATCAGTTGTTAGGAGCACACTGTGGTGTCTGATTCTCGTCTTCTTGTCCTTGTTTTTGAGCGCTAAAATGTATTCCAAGCTCCAAAACCAACTAGCCCAACAATCTACTTTACTGAAAATTTGTTAAGCTGTCCATGACTACATACAGTCACCTTTCGAAAAAAAAACAACGTATTTAAGACTTCGGTGTCTCTTTACGTCGAGTGCACAAAAGAACCCGAGTTCTCACCTTGTCGCAGTGGTTGACTCGTCGCACGCTGTGCAGGAAGCGAGGCGAGCGGGCGTTCTTAAAGCCCCGAGTGTTGGAAAAAAAAAAGATAAGCAGAATCACAGGTCCACATTGCTTTCTTGACTCACAGCTTTTTTTATTTGGCAACGACAACCTTATACAAAATAACCTCTTACAAACTCTGCTAGACATTTTTCTTCACGGTGTTCCGCCGTGCGTAAATGGCACGGCACACTCGTTATTGACTGACGCTCTAATATTTTTCTTCGTCGAGACGCTTTCGTACAAACTAGACGCTTCACAAAACTGAGCACGAATACGGCGTAGACGCTTGCTCCGAGGGCAGGGACTCTCTTCCCAGCTCTCTCGTCGTCCACGCTGTAGCTCTATCACAAACAGTATCACACGTCAGACGCCCGACAGTACACCGCTGTCCGCAGGGCTCGGGGACCCGTCACCTCTCCGCGCTATCTTCTATCCGTTTCTATAGCAACGCAGTAACCCCCCCCCCCCTTTCCCTGCCAAAAGCTCCCGTTCTTCTTTGTTCTACTTTTATCTCCCGAAATGTAGATCCGATATCGGCTCATGCGGTCGCTTCAATCCCATCCATGATCCATCAATCTTCGCGATATTGTTTTCCTCGCGTGCGTTTTAACAGTTCGCACGACTACCCTCCATTGTGAGACGAAAACAAACCTTTACGCGTCCACTCCTACTCAGCCTAGGTGGACACACATTTACGAAACAAAAAGGAGTCAACCAATGATAAAAAAAGAGAAAGTGATCAAATTTTACTCCGAGCCTGCCCGAAACTACAAATATCCTAACAAGGAAACCTTGTGAGGCTTCCTTGGCAGATGCCTTTCTGCAGTTTCGTTTATTTCTCCCTAAGCATTCGCACGAGAATAATCGAATGTTTGCACTGCTTCTCCGTTTTCCTTTAACTACCCTCAAATCTCCGGACACAGTGCAGGTTTACACTGTGTGTGCTTCGCGAACGAATAATACAAGGCGCGGAAGTGTGACGGGACCCCACCCCATGCGGCAGTAGGAAATGTCCAAGCAAATATCACATTCTTCGAAAAGCATGTGGACCGGCACCTTGGCACCGCGGTCGCACACACATGACTCCTCGTACGCCGCAGCAAAAAAGCCGGGCATCTCCATAACACGCGCTTTAACATCACAGCATTCGGCTCGTGCATATTTCACGTGGCAGTTCGCCAAAGCACCATGTAAGACCACTACGACCAGACTTTCGTTCTCACTCATGTGTCATTGGGTTCTCCACACCACCTCCGAAACAGGCTTGAAATGAACTCGAGGCTGCAAAAACGGCTAGCTGGGTAAACTGACAGGATGTAAAGCATTAACCGATTGCACAGCTGCCGACATTGCCTTGGACTTACGCTGGATGACTTCAACGACTGGCCGAAATAATGCTCGTGGGGTCTTCATTGTAGCTTTGCGCGCTGGCGCAGGTAAACATTCAACTCAACTTTCACCATCTGTCAGCCCTAAAGCTGACTGCTGCCGTTGTAGTTCTCAATGCTACGATATTTCTGAGCTATGATAAAAAAAAGCTATCTATCTTATCATGTACCCCCCCCCTCCTCTTCATCGAAAAGAAAAAAAAAAGCCGAATTTTACAACCAAGAAAGAACTGTCATACATTACTGGGGACAACATTTTTTCGGAGGAGCACACTATGCGCGCTTTGAAGGATTCAGTGTAACCCCAAGGCAATGCGACGAAACCCTATATCATAAAGCGTGGCAGGTAATATAGCTCTCAAACTGAATCTTACCTTAACATCATGTGCTTGTCTCTTTACAAATAAGGCTTAGAAATGGCTAAGCAGATGTGAAAATAAAATTAGAAGTTACGTATAGTCAGGGGTTGTTCCATTAACAAAATTCTCTCTTTCTACAACTTAAAAATGTGCATTCCCGTTTGAAAGAACTGAACTGGCTGTAACTAATATAAGAATAAAAGATAAATGCATTACTGTGTTCCCAGAATTACATGAATTAATAAGTAAGGTATATTTTGCAACTGTAAAAAACAAAATAAGACAACGTCACCAGCATTTTTCGCATAAGTTAAGGCCTATGGAAAAACATCTGACTGCCAGTACAATGATAAATAAAAAAATAATGACAATACTTTTATAGGCTTCAAAAGGATATGTTTTTGTGCTCAGACGTTTTATATACATAACGGTAAAAAAAGCTTAAACAAGGAAGCGCTCTATTTCGAGAACGGCAGCATATGCACTCGTGTAAGACCCAGCAAATTTTGTATACCAGGCTTAAAATTTCAAACGCGCCACAAAAAGACCACAGAAGGTGCCTACTATTTGCCATAGAGCATGTATGCAGTTGCATAACCGGGCATCCTCAGCTCCAACAAAGGTAAGACGTCTTTACTCAAACCATGAAGACGTGGTGGTTCCCCCTATCACCCCTATTAACATGAAGGCACATATCCGCGGAGACTTGCAGCTCCACGTAAAACAACCGTCTCGTCTGACACATCTCATCTTCACTTCATACACTCTGTTCCATGAACAAAAATGATAAAGAAGCCTCGAGGGACTACTGGAGCCTTTCTTGTCGCAAGGTCCCGCTGGGAACCTGTATCGTATGGAGAACCACTTAGGCTAAACAGGCAACTTGTGCCCCTCTTCCGCAATAATGAAACCGCAGAGCGTTTTTCGTGGTCATTACACACTGGGTATGGACGAGACATCATCATCATCGCTCCTTCTCATTCGATCAAGGAGCGGTCACATAACACCATTTTCGATGCTCCTGTACCAAAGACACGCGACATAGCTTCACCACCTGTACTTCATTTGACTCATCCCTTCACCTCCGATTCTCAAGGCAGGTAGACATCTGACGCACAAAAACACTTTAAACGCAGCACACGGTCACACGACGGCAAGTTCTCTCTCATTCACGCTTTGTTGTCTCCCCAAAATTTATCCTCGATTCCGTTTCTTTCAAGCTTCCTCTACTCGTTCAATTACGTACAATGATTCCAATGCCAATATATAGGACACCTACACCTTGACACTCAAAAAGTGGTAATATACTGGAGGAAACAACTGTATCTTTTTTAAGGACGAACAAATGGGTTTGGGAGGCTCATGTGAACATGACAGTTGAGCTGGGGAAGCCACACAAAGAGCACGTCAATAATCGGAAAAACAGACACGACAATCAGAGATTAAGTGTTGCCACTAAACCTAAACAACGGTCAACTTTCCAGTGAAGTAGGAGTTAAGCAGACAGCCGTAGTTGAGCGTTGTGATATACCAAAGATAGAGCCTCGGGTTCATCACTCCGCTCAATGTTCACCAGCAGCTGTCTCCGGCCTCAGCATCCCTTCAACAACATAGTGGTTCCTCTGAAATTTAGCCACGACCTTGCAACCAAATAACCTCCCAACATAAACTGTATTCCCGAACGATAGCGGCTTAGATTTGAGCACAAAAAGCGTTGATCAAATTTGAAGACGTACCAGGCGGAACGCTAGTCCCAACAAAACTCAACAAACACATAAAGAATAAACCAAGCTCTTCGACGCTGACACCTTGCCAAATTATTCAGAAATATTAGGTACTATACAATGTTAACCTCACACTCCACAGCAAGCACGATTCGGGACGAACGTCACAGTTTCCAGCGGGTATTACAGGCACGATTAATAACATGGTCAGAGTTAAGGGACCAGTAACTGCTTCTCTACGCCTTCACTGTTGTGTAGGCGGTCTCACGCGAGGGCAGGCTTAGCACACTATCAGGTAACACTCGCGCAGGGGCTCTTCGATTGCATGCACCTCTGAGACCGCATCAGTGCGTTGCCCGCCCTTCTAAGGCTAGCTACTGCATGCTTTCTGGCGCACTTGATGTGCTTCGTTAGCACATACAAGTGCCATAAGCTCGCAGGTTAACGCCAAGTTTGGGTGGGGTTTTTGGCCTCGCTCAGCCTTCACCTCAACCTACCAACCGCCAGAGAGCGCGACACCGGGAAAGAGCTGCATGGCGACAATCAGCTACCGAGGCGCAACACCATATCACGGGGCTGCAGCGCGTCTTGTGTAACCGGGAAACTCAGCACTGTGTATGTGTCATTCTTGTCCCTCGTCGTTTGCGCCGTTTTAACCCCTTAAATATGTCACACCCACTAGCCCAAGCTTCAACCTTAGTCATAAAAGTGCCATTGAATTCGGTAGTTTATGTGAATACGGCGAGCGGCGCACCGACGAAACACCGTGGCGTTTAGCATCGTGTAAACGTGGCTGTGGGCCCTTAGTTAACGAAACGAGAGTTCCTCATGTACAGAGCAAAGCAAAGGCGCGTTGGCGTGGTTTTGGGCGAAGCTTATTTGCACGAGTTTTTGTACACGGAAAGTACCGCGCTCGTGTCCCTGCCTCCCGCGAGAGAGGACGGAACTACTGAGCTAAAGTGTATGATGGTGTATACGAAGCAAGAAGCAAAAAAAATGCAGACTGTCTGTATGTGTTTTTCGTCGCCCTGACCAACACTTCGTCTGACGTTAACAGGGACTAACTGCACAGGCAACGCGCGCGAGCTTCTTGCGTTTGAGTGGCGTTCTCACTTAAACTGCTACTATCTCAGCGTGGTGTCTCGTCACTATCCCCTGCTTTTCCCATTTTCCCTAACCCCAGTGCAGGATAGGAGGCTGGGACAAGCGTTCAGGCTAACCTCTCGTAATCAACAGAAGCAATCGCTCCCACTACAATATACATACATTAATCACGCGAAGTCAAATATGGGTCAAATAAAATACGGTGCCCCGCAAGGGTCCATTCTCGGCTCGCTCGTATTTTGAATTTACATAAATAACACAATTAAAGTACCTCAAACACCAGATATAATTTTATATGCTAATAACACAAATATATATTTTTTTCTGGAACATGCCTAAAAGCACTTGAGCGCAAACCAACACATGGCTTGAAAATTCATCATCGTGTCTTAGAGTAAACCAAATTGATTAAACACGAAACAAACAAAGTATGTTATATTTCGACCAAGGACAAAATGTATTCGGCAGGAAATTCAAATTCAATCTCAAAGCGAAATCATCGAACCTGTTATCTCACATACGTTCCTAAGCGTTCTGTTTCATGAAACTCTAAATTGGTCTTTCCGTGTGCAGAAAGTAAGAAGGGAAATCACACGATCTAGCGGGATTATCTATAGACTTAAAAATTTATGGCCTCACTGGGTAGAAAAACAGCCATATTACACCTTAGTTCATTCACGTCTTCACTAATGTCTTCTCGTATGGGAGACAGCAATAAAAACAAATATCCTCTAGCCTCTGTGGTTAATCCCTGTTAAGGTGAGACGACGGATAGCGAAGCAGACGGATTGAGCCGGATTGATATTAATTATACTTTCGCGATGAGAAACCCGAATGCGTTGACATTCAGATATGCCAACGTGTTCGTAATCGGGAACACGATTTCTAGTGCAGTAAATAGCTCAGATTTGAATCGTATTATTTTGAACGAGCTTCATTGAAGAACAACAAGGGCAGAAAGTACGGAAGTCGGTTTCCTCGTGAAAAAGCACGTGTTGCGTATTAGTCACAAATGTACATAGCGCGACACTGCTAGCGGAAACACGCTATCGCCCGTTTTTCTCAGATGACTGAACGATTGCCATAAGACCTACTGCCATCGGTTTTCGATTTTGATGAACTGCAGTGGCCACTCCAACCCATCCCAGCCAATCCAGCCCTGTGAACTGATCAGGTTGGGCGTCACTGCACCTGTCCCGAAGGTCGTGCGACGCTCCAGCGGCACGCAGTTGGCTTCGATGGTTCTCGTAGCGCCATCTCCGGCTCACCGTAAGCTGAAACGGAGTATAGTCTGGCGGAAAGCCGACGTTCGGGACCGACCTAAGTGGCAAAGTTGGGTGCCCGTCAGTACACTGTCTCGGCAAAATGCAAGAAGGCCCCAAAGTCGTGTTCGTGTTAGAAATGTCGCGCAGTGTACGGTGAAACGCGAGGAGCGATCCCGATGGCCGTCAACGTTATTCTGTATTTCGATAAGCTGGCCTCAAGGTGCGCCACTTGGGTTGCATATTACGGCCGGGAGAGATAACTGACCAGGACGCAGAAGCACTATTCAGGCAGTGACGTCCAGCTGGAGCTATAGGGTAACAAAAAGAAAGCACACTGTGACGGTGAAAAGGGATAGACGCGCAACATTACGCGCCTAGGGCGGAGCGCGGAATTTCGGTGCATAAGTCGATGTTTTTCCTTCTCTACATACACAAAAGGTCATCGAGCCACGACTGCAATCCCCCAAAATCAGAATGGCATAACAAAACGTTCGAGACTGTTTTCGTAATAGTCTAAGAAGAAAGCGTGCAGAGGTGGTAATACGCTAACAAAAAGTCCACTGCCGTTATATCGTTTAACATCGAGAAATCAGATGAACGTTCGAGCAGCTGTTAACGGCACTTTAAAACAAGCTACCCCCGTGACGCCAAAGAACATAGCATATATTTTGTTAACCGGACGCGATTATGTCTACAGCCGTGAAAAAACTCCTATGCGCTTTCTGTCAGCGAAGCAGCAAAACGTATTAATAGCCAGGCAAGTCTCTCACGCCGTGTAGCGAAAGCCAACCTTGTCCATCGGCAACAGAAAGATGAATGATACTACACGCACAAACCATTTCGCCGAGTGCGCCTTTCGTGTGAACAGCGATGAATAACTGCTGCTGCTGCTGCTTGGGCCGAGTGGCAGGCTATCCGCGGTACGTCTTTTCCCATTTTTCGATCTCTTCGTCATTCGAGCTATGCTGCGAACAGCGCCAGGTCAAGCCTACGCTTACAATAAGAAAGCCACCTCGACAACAATGATTTTGATGTTTTTGCCAACACAGGGTATGGTGCAGTAGGAACACTTGGAGAGCATAATGTGACGATGTTTGTAGGTTGAAGGAGCAGGGCGTGTCCCGATTACTGAATTTCTCACGCGACATCAAACGTTTACCAAACACTCACTTGACGGACAGGCGGACAAACACGGAAATAGAGGGGAAAATATTAGAACCGACAAAAATGGTACAAGGGAATTCGCACGTTATATGGTTATCCATCTGTACGACGCTGTCGGCACAGTGGGGTAGGGGGGAGGGGGGGGCAAAATAAATAACTGTACACATCAAAGAAAAGAACGCACACCGTCAATGCAATGGAACGCAAATACACGGACATATCGTGGATGCAATGAGGTGCGAAAAAAAGAAGACAGAGCAATAAAAACCAGTAAAAATAACTAAGCACACCGATGCGTAAAAAAAGAAAAAAGAATGACTGAAGGGTATAGTATAATCGTCGGGACTACTCTCAACGTAAAAAATAAGCTCAGGTTCGTTGCTGTTCACCGCAGCAGCAAAACATCGACTAAAATAGAACTCTTCCATCGGCGAGGATTATATGTCTCTAGGTACGCTTCTGAAGGGACGGCGGTTTTGATATTTGTCACGTGTCACTGTCGAGATCAAAAAATTTCCTCCGTGCCTCTTCGAAAAGGTATTTTCGGGAGAATCAGCGAACCTCGTCGATCAATTGATTTAGGTAATTTCCTCAAATAGCGAGTAACATCCTAGACTCTATGTAAAAGCGATGTATCAAATGATGACAGGTAGAAAACATAACCGATGATCGCGTCACAAACGAGAGCAGACGAAAAAATGTATCGCAGGCTCCGTGTGGCAACCAATTCCGTAAAAGTCATCGAATGACGACAGTCAGTTTTCGGGCTATCCCAATCGAATAGAAGATTCACACTTGGTAATTTTCAGAAAGGTTCAGCGCTCCTACGAGAAGTATAGACGTAATGCAAGCGCTGATTCCGCTTCTTTCTTGGGTAGGGTACCGTATTGTTGCTGGAATCGTAAACTGGATATTCGGACCTTCATATTTGAATCGGAGGGTTTATTTAACCTTCCAAAATTGCCGAAAGTTTAATATACGATAGGCCGGGACCACATCTGAAGCTGTACCCAGCTTCCTTCATTACTCGTTTTCGAGCGGCTGAAACGTTAACGCCGGGGCGGACAGCTCAGCAATCAAGTACTGCCACCTTCGGCTCGGCGCGCGACTATCTACAGACATCCAGCATACACGGTAGGCCCCGCTATTCGATCGTACGAAAACAACAGCGACGACATACCCTCACGCACGCACGCACACACCCACCCACACCCGAACACACGCACGAAGGAGCAATAACCAAATCACGCAATGATAATCACTACAAGCGAAACACAAACAAAACAGGGGTTCGGCATTTTCCTTCCAAAGAAGAGGGGTCGCGCGTTGATGGCCCACGGATTTGCGAGCCCGCTCGGCTCACCGGCGCCGCCTGCCTCGCTCAGTCCCACCAGAGCAAGGACGGCCCGTACGACGACAGCGGGATCCCCGGGTGGTGCTCGAAGTGCGGCGTCACGCCAGCCACCGCCGCGATGCTCCGGTCGTAAGCGTACACCGAAGACGCGTAGGTGGTTGCGGCGGCGGCCGCCGCCGCCGTCACGGACACGTCCCCGCCGAGGGGTCCGACGGCTCCTGCGTCGTATCGCGGGCCGGTCGGGCCGTGGTGTATGCCGCCCGTCGGAATGGGCCTGGGCAGCGCGGCCAGGTGAAGGGAGGTGGCACTCCGGGCACGCCGCTCAGGTACGGAGACACCTCGGATCGGGACCAGGCGTCGCAGGGCCGGCGCGGGCTGGGCGGCATCGGGAATGGCAGCGACATGAAGAGCGGCGGCGAGCCGTCGGCGGCGGCTGCGGCGGCCGCGAACAGCGGGGACGGGCTCGTGGGGCCGTACAGCGGATGCGGGGGCGCCGCGAACGACGACGAGGACGAAGACGACGACGGCGGCGATGGGGAGTACGGGGACGACGGCAGGGAAGGCAGGGCCACGTCCGCCGCGGTCACGCAGTCTGCTGCTGGAACAGAGGGGAGGGCGAGGAGGGAGCAGGATTAGGCACTGCGTGCGGCGGAAGGACTTCGCGAAAGGTTTGAACAATTTTGCTACGTTAGGAGACTGGGCTACCAAAAGCGAAAACCATACAATCTCCCGGTTTCAAAATGGCAGCCCATGTAATGTATCTGCGGGCCGCATATACATACCGTAACTTATTAGATATTCGTCGAGCAGAGAAAGCATTATTAAAACCTAGCCCCCCCCCCCCCCAAAAAAAAAAAAGCTTTGTAAGTTTAGTTAGACGTGTAGATTGCGCTGGATCGGGAGACCTGATAGACATAATTCCTACGCAGTCGTGTGAAAAACACTGTAAATAATCTGGAAAACCTCTTTCTCCACAAAGCACCCAGGAGAACACATTTCTGATATCTGAGGAGAAAGCTGGGCGATTTACTAAGCTAAAATATATCTAAACTTAAAAAAAAAAAAACACGCGGCATTGTGGTATTTTGCATGACGCTTCATGCTCAGTGACACAGGGCAGACCGCTTTTCCAGATTCCTTTAAGCCGGGGTAGCACGGCTTACACATCATACAAAAGACTGTCTGCGTAGAGATTCGAACCGCGAGATCCGTGCTACGAATAGCGCATGGCAACGAGTTCAAGGAGAAAACTTGGCTCACGGCATTCGAGCCACGGACTATTGCGGTGACTCGTGTTTGGAGACTTCCTTTTGTATGATCTATGAGCAGTGTGACCTCGGCTTTACACTCCGTTCACCCTTGAAGGGACACTGACAGGGTGTCTAGGCTCGCCAATGTTTTTAGTTGTACATGACGTATGAGAGCCCAACTACCCATGCAAGGCACGATTTCCGGCTTCAAATTCGTTTTCTTTCCGCCCGAGAACCGCCATCGAGAAGTGGCCGGTTTGAGTCGCGCTCACTCTCTCCTGCATGGTCACGTGCCGTTTCTTATGGTTTAGATACAACCACCAAAGACAATCAAAGTAGTGGGTCATCGAAGGCACACGCTCAATGCTAAAAATAGACACAAAATATAAAACCCATTTTTGTGACTCGTAAAAAACGGCAAATACGCTGACCGAAAAAAAAAAGTTGCACAGTTACGCGATTTTTGGTAACTTACTGCTCTATATTTCTCCTTCCGCCCCAGTCCAGTTTCGGTTTCTGTTTCGAGCAGTTGCGTTTGTTTTCATTATTAAAAATATACATGACGCTGGAGCAAAATATTGATTAAGTCGTCTTTTGACACCGTAATAAATCACTTTTTTCTTGTTTTTCTTTTTTTTTTTTGGGGGGGGGAGGGGTTGCGTTTATTTAAAGCTAATTAAATGAATTTTGTGCTGGGATAATTAATTTTAGATTAAAAATTTCATCGCATACCGTTGAGTGGTCAGAAAGAAAGAGGGCAGAAAGTCAAAAGCCTGCATATCGCTACGAAAATTGGAAAATATAGCTGGCTATTTCATACATCCTTTCCTTCGAAAGCTTTCCGTCTTTTCCCTGTAATACATGTAATACATCCGCAGCACCCAAAACACGTCGCCTACCCCCGCTCACGTCAGCCTACATGTGGTCGTGTATCACTACCGAGTGATGCACGTTAGAGAACCTACAGCCTACATCAGCCGTACTACACAACCTAGATGTCTCATCAACGTTAGAGGGATCAAGGACTGGTTGGGAAGACTAAGGTCTTGCTGTAGCGACTTCCACACAACAATTCACACGCGTCACTCTCTCGAACAGTAAAAATTACACTACAGTCACTGACAGGATAAGAACGGCAGGGCCTCTGGTTCGTATGTCCGGCTTTCAAAACGAACTCGCTGCCTTTCGTCATGCTACGGGTGCATGTGCACGCGCGAGGCTCGCCGGACACCTAAGCGTTATCGAAGATAGCAGGCTTGCACTGGAGGCGAGACAAATGTTCTAATCCACACAGCGACTATATCCAGTATTCTTTCATATAACAGGCATATTTGAAGCACGCGAAAAACGCCCCGTCGTCATCGAAAGTAGGGCTTTGTGTTGCGAAAACGAAATCACATTGCTCGGGTGTCGACTCTCCGCCGGCGCAACGCAATTGATCCCTGGGTTGCGTGCCGACCGTTGCTCCGTCTACGCTCGAAGAACGTTTCCAACGAAGCACGGCGATCAAACCACGGACTCCGGTGATTGAGCGAATCAACTTTGCACACTGACGGTTCATTTTGGCGAAAAGCCGCAGAGAGACTTTCTCGCTCTCAGAGCTCGTCCGAAGGCGGCCTCGGACGAAGTTCGGATTTTGAAAGGCGCCTTTGGTTCAACGATCTTGCTTCAGCGGCACACATTATTGATTATTCCGAACGTGATCGAGCGCGCCGTAGTTGTAACTGATTTCCCGTCACGTCAGGTCTTCCGGACCATTAGGTAAAAAGCGTGGGATGAAAATCCGCATGAAGACGGTCACCGCGCTGCCTCAGAACGATATTCTTTTGTTCTGTTTCCTTCTGTATCTGTGCTCCATTCGATGGGCAAAGGGGGCGAACCAAGCGAATATAATTTGGTTAGTTCAGCCCGAGGAGAATAAGGACGGAGTAGATTGATTTATATTTAAAGTTTAGCAACCCAAACCTCCCCCTTCCCCTTCCACCCTCCTCCCCCAGCTCAAGATTTAAGAGGAGGGGGGGGGGCGACGTCACGGCACTTAAATGCCGATTCACACATACGTCGACACGCATACGTCGTCACGCTGACGCAGGAGTGACGTTAACGTAAAGGCCGGTTCACAAGTACATCACTGCGCTAAACCAAGGCCATGAACAGCGCTGATGCTGCACTGAATTGAACGTAACTTCGCACTGATGCAGCGCTCTGTCACTAACGCAAGATAACGCGAAGTCAGCGCTGCATGACGAAGGTCAGCGCCAAGTTTCAGAGCTGATTAATAGCGCTAAGGTAGCGCTTTGGTGTAGGCGTTAAGAGGCCTTAACACTGATACACCGCCGTATCATCGCTGTATCAGCTCTGTATCAGTGCAGTATGAGCGCATGCATCACCGCTGTATCACAAATATAGTGTTAACTCGGCGCTGCATCAGCAAAGTCTATTTCCAGCTCACCAATAGTGCTGAGTTAGCGCTACACCTTATGTGCGAATAGGCCTTAATTTTAAAACGCCGTAAAGGAATGATAAGGCACGCTGGGTGGTGGCCGGGTGCCTTCATGTGCGCTTTGTTTAGAGTGATGACAGTGGCCTAACCGTTCAGTTTATTCCTTGTTAATAAACGCTTACTACTAGCATCTGACTCTTTTATTCCATCTGCTTTTTTTTTTTTTTTTGTTCCTGAGCCTGAGCAAGCGCGTCTTCCGGCACGAGCTCTTGGCATCACTTTGCTATGGCAGCATATTGTGACCGTCTATTTCTTTGTATTTTTCTGGAGAGCGCGTGCTGTCGGCATCGGGTACTACAAGGAATGTCATTATACTCAGCAAAGCGGAAGTTGAGGAGCCCTAGGTGGTGGGTGGCTCTATTGGCTAACATTCCTGCTCAGCGGTGAGAGACGTTTGACCACTCTAGGGCGCCTGTATTTAGACCTTTGAAGGGAGTGAAAATAATTTACGGCACAATGCGATCGTGTGGTTATGACCGTGGCTCCCGTCAGCACGCTGAATATGACTAAAGTCACTCTAACTATGACGAGGATAAGTATTGAGTGATAGGCAGGGAATTGGGTGTTTCGTTCTGGGGATAGGTGCGCTGTGCACAGTATGTGGCCCTAGAAGAAGGGCACATATTGGAAGTCTGATGCACTGATGCACGGAAAGATGCATTGGACGATTCACTGATGCATTGGATGATGCATTGATGCACTGGATGATGTACTGATGCACGAAGAGACTCCCAATAATCCGAGCTCAATCCCGAGGTCTCAAGAACACGAATATAACAAAAGCTGTCAAGGCATTTCTCCGCTTCAAAGTGTGGTTGCTAGGTGATTTCAGCTTTCGCTGCAAATCTGGATAGCTGCAAGGTGCCCGCTTGTATATTTCATATCCTTTCCGCTAGAGTACATCGCCTCCCTCGGCGTTACGAATGGGCGAATAGAAGTTGCGGAACCCACTTGCCAACGAAGCCTGTCCAATTTAAAAACAACCAGGTTGCCACACATAGGAACGAGCTACAACGCAGAAACTATTACCGATATATACATATATATTTCTATTCAATTGTCCTGGCTCTCAACCCGTCTTGTGGCGATCAAAAAGTTTCGGCTGCGTAGTTTCGCTTTGCTACAACATTTGGCTTAGAAGATCGACTACGATCTAGATGAATATAAATTCTCAACTCAGAAAACGGACACAGAATGAAACACGTAAAACTCTGTCTAAATTTTGAAATTATTATAAGCCTGTCAAATACGAGATAAAACCGCGGTCACACTGCGAATACACCATATTAAAGACAGTGTGCGCAGACTGTCTGTGGTGTGCCTTGTATGGCAGTCACATTGGTCATACAAAACCTGTCTGCAACCATGTCGGAAGCATGCACAAGCGTGAAGCAAACGTGCTCCGAACATGCGTGCGACGTGTGCGCAGATGAACCTGTCCTCATGTCTGCAGCTAACTGTCTTTTGTATGATGCATGAACATTGGGACTGCGGCTTAAAGGGAAGCTGAAGAACTTTTCGAGAAATCTGAAAGTCAGGAGCGGACTTCTGTCCGAAGCGCAAGTTCGTCTGCTTTGTTTGGAGAACGCCGAGCTCTGATTGGCTCAGATTGAAGGATAGACCTCAAAGCAATGCTGCCTCAAGGTCCACCCACTATGCTTTCAAACAGAGCCAATCAGAGCTCGGCGTCTTTCTGACGTCACCACAACCCCTGCAAAAGAAGCAGACGAACTTGTGGTCCGCATAACTTTTTGTCCCGCAAATCCAGTTTTCGCACTTATCTTGGGCAGAAGTAAACGTAAACAGCATTTATTTTTGAGAAACAATAGGTGCTCCGATTGCCGCCGGGCATCCGGCAATCCTCTCTATCGCCTGCTATCTGTCAAGATCACGTCATGACGTCAACGTCGGCATCCCTGAGCCAGCTTAGTGGCGAAAGAGTGACGCTGATGACGTCACTCTTTCTACCCTCGGCGTGCCGCAACGGGCGAGTCTAAATAAAAAATTTAATTGGCTCTTACAACGCTCTTACTAGTAAGATCGAAAGAAAACTTAAAAAACATGATTTTTAATGTGTAGCAAAAAAACAAAAAAACGCGTGTGTAACAAACCGAAGGTCTTCATCGGGACAAACACTCGGACAGATGCCGACAATTTCCTGACAACGTAGTTAGCTAGAATCATGGCATCATACATTGTCGCAAAATAACGCGGCAGAGTAAATTATATTTCGAAAACCTACCCTAGTTTTCAGGAAAAAAATCATGTTTACAACGTGGGAACGATTTAATTGATTAAATATACCAGGTCACTGCACTACAGCATGGCACCAAATCATATTACCTTTTTTTGGATTTTACTTGGGTGAGGTGTTGGACAGCATCGAATTCTACCGCTTAGACTTAACTTCCAAATGAGCACTTTTTTATCATATTAGTTATTACAATAACAAACCTCCAATTCTAAAAAAGAAAGAAAAAGGAACAAGGCCTTTATTTGCACTATAGTCACTGACAGTCTAAACAAAGACTCAAAGCGTGGCTTAGTATCTTCACGCTTCTTGCTTCGTGATTGGTTCTTCGCTCTTCTTATCGCTTAACGCCGCATTCTCATTGGCTGCGGAGCCATGTTCAGTTCATCGGGACTTGCCAAGCCCTGCGTTCCTTAGGATGTCAGTGACTATGACAGCATTGCGATTTGTACCAGCTTCCTCTTCTGTGTTAGGGGCGACATACACCACCAATAATCAAACAAGAGGCGTTTAGCCACTGGGCAGCCAGGGAGCCACTTGATGATTGGTCGAAGCGATCTTTGGCACGCTCTTCTACGCTCTTGCCTGTAACGACCGAGGAAGGCGATGAAGTCCGAGGCGGAGTTGTGCCAAACCTACATAGAATTTGTGCCATGTCCAGTGCACTCGTACTGCCTCAGAATGCTGTTCTTGCTGGAGTTCAGGAGGGCAAAGCGGGATCTTCAGTAACCAACAAAAAACCATAAAATGTTAATAAAAAAAAACAACGCTAGGAACAATTCTATAAGTTCAAAGGAATTCGAAGAGGCCCTACGCTCCCGAGAGGAGTGGTTTCCTGCTACTGAACGCAAGGTTTGAAGAGTGCACTTCTATCGCGAGTAGTACATATGCCCGTGCAACAAATGTGTACAAACGAGCGAAGAACGTATGAGTCTTGGAGAGGAAGAATCTTATATACAACTGCGCCCTGACCAGTGAGAAATCGTAAGTGCAACGTCACATTTTTGAGAATGCCTGTCATTGTAAAACGCCTAGAGTTATACCAAGGGCTGAATGTCAGGTCCCCTTTAAAGTCAGCCGCCTTTCTCGATGCACCCAGGGCAAATACAGGCTGCCTAACGTTGTTTACTTGGTAGGTTTCGTAATGCCTTTTCTCTTCGATCTCCTATTTTCTGTTTGCATTTCGAAACCATCATAGAAGAGCGTTATCCGCGTTTGTTTGGGGGAACGTACTCGCACGTGTTGACGCACAGCAGCTCGATATGCCTCACTATATATTCCGAACCCTGCAAGTCTCGATTCAGATGTGCGTTTTCCATTCCCTGGTCACGACCGCGCGTCAAAACTCCCCCTCTCCCCTTCTCAGACCACGTAAATAAAGACGAGAATAGAAGTCCACTGCTCTGCCAGATCCCTTTCTACGCCGCCGAAGCGAGAGCCCAAAACACACACATACACACAAAAAAAAATATTAGTCTGCAGCAGCGCAACACAACAACCAAATACCTCTTTGGGCTTCCAAAGCCCAACAGAACGTAACAGACTCCAGAAACGAGCGCCCAAGTTCGAGTACTCTGTCTCCCGGCTCAGGTATGCGTCGGCGCTACAGATGAAGGAAGCGACTGTGGGACGTCAAGCGAGATGTCGAAGCCAGGCGAGCGGGGCCTACCCCGTTCCTTGGGGGCCGTTGAACCTCGAACGGCAACCAGTCGCGTTCGCCCAAGAGCAGGTTGTCAGAGCGACGTGCGAGCGTGACCAGCTCAGTCCTTTTTGCATATTGTTACGAGCGGCGCCTTACACGAGGTAGGCGCACAGCCCCGCATGTCCTGACGGTTACGGTGAAAACCGGAAGCGCCTCGAGTAATTCACGCCGTGTCACGGGATGTGAGGAAGACGGACGGCGTCCCGCTGGCGCGTCTCCAATGCTCTTCGGAAGCTAACCACGGACAGCTATACCTAACGCGAGAAGACCAGCCGCCGAAAACTATTTCTGTCCGGCGTCGCGGTGAAACTATGTTAAGGTTACCCGCCGCTATTTTTGCTCGGGTCTCGAATGGCACTGTATCCTTCTAACTGTTCTAACCTTTCCATGAGGGATTGCTTGACTCTAAAGGCCGTTTCGCATTACGCGAGGTTTCGAGAAAGGGATTTGCATTACGCGAATCTTCTTTCTCAACGGCTGTGGTAAAAATGTTTGTGTTGAATGGTAATTAACGGCACACACAAGTTTTTGAGGAAAATCGCTCCGTGTAAAGCGGTCTTCACAAAGTAAGTGGATGGGGCTAATATCCGAATGCCAAGCTGCCGAAAAAACCTTAACCGCACGCCTCAGACGCGATTGTGCACATGACCGACTCCGTTTTGCGTACTAAACAAGGTTTGTGCCTTCATTCTAAAACCTGATTCCCATGGTGCCATTTCACTCGCGAGTTCGCAAGTGCTACTGTGAGCACCGCGGCTTTTCCTCCGCAGGACGTGGCGTCGCAACTGCGAAATCGCAAGTCAAATCGCACCATGTGAATCGGGCTTACGTCCACCAATAAGCAGATGGCAGCTATCTTCTCCGAAGTTACGTACTTCGATCTCTTAAAAACTTGACGTCTGCGGGGTCGAAAGATCATGTGTTTATGCAATATGTGTGCGGGAATGATCCGATATATCGACAATGAGCTCAGCTGCTTCAACGTTTCTTATTTGTCTTGTAGCAAAGAACTCTCTTGTCGGCTAATACTCCGACTCAACTTCATCGGCGAGTCTGCTGCTTACGGGAACTTATATACCCTCGCTGCCTTTTTTTAATTAAAAGCCTGGTTAACGCTTTTCTGATCAAGCTCACGAGTACATTCCTCTCAATCCAGCCTGCTGTGGACCACGCTAGATATGCGGCGGTAGGACAAACCAATATTCACGTCCGCCTCTTCAAGCGAGCACCGCTATCCCTTTCATATGCAAACCGTGGTAGCCCTTCCTTCTCGATCAGTCCAAGTGCCTTGGATATTGGCTGCGAACGAATTTCGGCAGCGTCTTATGTTTCCCTAATGCTACGATATGATTATTGCCTGCTTGAAGCGAGGGCAGCTTTTCGACCCTCCCCCAATAGACGGTGCGAGAGCGCGAAACGAGAGAACGCTTTTGGCCCGCAGTCCCAACACATCGTGGCAAAGCGTGCCTAGGGAAGGCTCCGACTGCTCCACGCAGTATTCAATATTATAAACGCAGGAATTCAATTCGCAGAAAGGTTCTTCTGCATCGGCTGCTCTTTTGTTCCGACTTCGGTTTCGATAGGAGCGACTTCAATGACGACCGCTCTCCGCATACCGCAGTGGGAAGGATACTTTATACTCTGCCATCGGAGCTATATCTCGATCACTTGAAGCTGCTCTCACGCGGGTTGGAAGCGTTGAGCCCGAGAAGTCAAAGTGGGGACATAAGAAACACTATATTAAAAAAACAAAAAATCGTTCTACTCCCGTGCTGACGCATGCACATACGAGTATGTCTTTTCCCGCAAATTTGAGCCCGAATCGAGGCCGGGCAGCGCATTTTGCGAGCTTTCGAAACAAAGTGGGGTCTGTACGTGACGTGGGTGATGTAGCACCTATATATTTTGTCGGTCCGAATCGCTGAGATAGCAGTTCTTGTCGCCTATTTATGGCACCGCGAGCTCGCCGCGGGTACTTCGGCGGGGCTAGTGAGGAAGACTCGGCAAGCTCGAAAGGGAGGTGATGGACGACAGGGTTTTTTACGAGCAGGTGTTTATTACATAGACATACACGGACGCATGGGGTAAACTCCCGTGAGGGCGGTCTCACTTCGACGTTTACTGTGGAACTGACTGCTTCTCGGTCGCCACTGGCGAACTCAGCAGTGAGCTTCCCTTTTTTAGTCAAAAACAAATATTGACCGGTCACGTGACGCCGATAACGTGACCCGCTATCACAGTCTGACGAGGCTGAAACGTGGTCGTTCGGTGCTCTCCTTTCATTTTACTTGTGAGTTCAGACCGGTTTTAGGCTGTTCCTGCAGCCGTGTCGTTACTTCCGCCTACACGTTTTGATGTGATGAGTTACGGCGGGCGATTCTAGCAACCAATACCTGAACTGAAGGTTGTTTTTCTCTACGCTCGCTGCTTTTTGCTTTTTTGTTGCGTAGTATTTCTATGTTTGTTCTTCACTCAGCGACATGTTTTCTTTTTTTAATGTATAATCTTTACACGTCTGTCGTAGCAACGGACTGGTGATTCGGACGACGTGATATCCGATCTCCTGATTTCGTTACGACCACGACGATCATCCAGTCGCCTTCATTTATCTTTATGTCAGCACGGGTCACGTATTGACCTCGGCCGCTCTGCTTTTCTTAGCAAAGTCTGGCCCTCGTAATGATATTGGCTCGCAACTCTAATACATGGTTCGCACTGACGTCATAAACGGGGCCAATGGGGTGGCCTTGCTGCTGAGTGCGAACTTCTGCAGAACACGATTCGCGCCACCGAATTTGGTTTTCAGAGAAGAGCAAGTTGAAAGGACCACCAGTACGGCGAACAAGTCACGTGCAAACCACGTACAGTGGATGTACAATGAGGTAATGTGGAGTTGTGCAACAACAACCGCTAAAATGCGAGACGTTGATTAAGGTCCATGAATCAGATTTTCAGTTCCTGAGAGCTCCAATGCGACTCAGTCCATGAGCAATACGAACGGTGATAGCGCTGTCTCAAGAGATCAGGGCAGTCTTGCGGAAGGAATAATGAAGATATATTAGGCACGAATAAACATTTTAGGCACTGGTGGAGGGCTTTTATGCACATGTAAATAAGGAAACACTTTGGAAGATTCAAGACATGGTTTTTGACAGCCCGGGTTTGTATTTCCAGTGCACGGAAAAGTCGAAATGTTCGTCGCTTTCTGAACTGGAACGCTTCCTTTCCTCCCTCACTTTTTCAACCCTAGGAAAAACAACAAGAACAGAAGGAGTGATGGAAACAGCCTAAACTGCGAGAAGAACAAGAAGCAACTCTGACAAACATGGAGCGATCCTTATCACACACAGCGTCCGTTGTTTCACCAAATGTAATCTTCCAAATGCGCGCACGTTTATGCGGAAAATATACAACACGTGGCGCGTGCAATGCCCGAAAATATTGTTTTCTTTACGACGAGACTGCGGCTATTTTATGCGCATATACTCGCCGGCCTTTTACATGACGATCTTCTGTTTAAACTTCGCAGTCCCTATTGGAGGGAGGGATATCCAAACGTCGCGCCTCTAGCGGATAAGTTGAGAACTGAAACCATGGGGACATGGCCACCGAGATTTTTCGCTCGCTGGCTGCGCTCCTCGGTCCATTGCATCCGCGCGGTAGAGACTGACTGCGGGGCGCTTGGTGGCGCTCGCAACCAGCCAAACAACACAAAGAAATAGCCGCCAATTATCATCACCACCATTGTCGTCGGTCTACGGAACTTAAGAGCAGCTCGAAATATGCTCCCCGCCTCTCGCCGCAACACACATACCTTTTGCAAAGGAGACGTTGATCGAAACTTCAAGGTTTATCTTTCCAACGAGCGAAAGGCTGCGGAGAAGAGGGGGGATCGGTGGTCCGAGCTGCGCAGCTAGCGCACACCAGCTCGGAAGCACGTGGAGCGAAAGCTCGCGCTGCAAAGCCCAGGGATCCTGGGCTCAATCCCCACCCCTGCCCGTTTCGATCTGGATGAGCATCATACTGGCGTGAGGTCGAGTATCGCTACTGCGTGGTGCACGTTAAAGACCGCAGGTTAGCGGTTGTACCGCACGGGCTAAATTGCTCATCTACAGCTGAGACACCAGACGCCCACTGAGGCAGACTAACTTCCGGCTGTATAAACATACACACAACAATTTGCTTTGCTTTGCGCAGAAGAAATGCCCACAATTTTGTTTGCAAACAAACTGCGTGTCTAATCATTTCAGAAACAAAGGGAAGTTGAACCAATCAAGATCAAGAAGGCGAGTTAAAATACTGGTTCGCACTAAATAGTGCTAGTGATTTATTTCGGCTCAGGAGAGCCGCAACGCCGCAGAAAGGCAAGTCGCCCGTACCGTGAAGGCCCACGGCGCCGCGTCCAACGACGATGAGATGATGGTATTGCACAGCTTGTGGACGAGGGTGAGGGATTGATATTGCGGTTGAAGAGGGTGCAGATCGTTAGACTCGCAGCGGTCTTTGCGACAGTGGTCTTCGTGGGGCCGCCATGGGCTGCTGACTTCTAGCAGGCCGGTCTCGAGCGCCTGGTGAGGGCTCCCTGCGTCCACGGCTTGCAGACGAGCCGCCCGAATTTGCGGCGACACCGGGAGTTCGGCAGACCGGTGGTGAGTCTCAGGGTGTTCGCGCCGGTGTTGGCCGGGCGGCGGTCTTCGCGAAAGCGGGCTCTGAAGTCTCCAAGCACCCGGTCGAGCTTGTAACCGAGTAGTGTGACCACCCTGTCAATCGAAGACATGGTGTGTGCCACTGGTCCGGCTAGCCCTCTGACGATGGGAAAAACACGCCCTACGCCCAGCTGGCTCCCTTTTCTTCCGACTTGCATTCCGAGGTATCATTCAGCGAAACAGCGCAAAGACCGGAGCAGCGAATAAAAAATACAAATGAAGAGAGGTCGACCTACTCTAATCTATTCTGATGATAAGAACGATGAAGAGGCAAGCTTCATGCCGCGAACTCACACTTGACAGCGTGATTATAGGCGATTTTGCTTCCGTTTCTGGTTTGGTTCTAAGCGCACATGCCGAGGTCTAGAGAACTGACTCAGCGCGCTTTCTCTGCTGGCCAGCCGCTCGTTTGGAGATGCCGGAGCAGAGCACGGGGAAAATCTCGGAGGCTCATGATGGCTGACGTAGCCGAACGCTACGTCGGTGTTTGGCTAAGGCTGGTGCTGAATCAGTGAAGCACCATTGAACGCGAGTCATTGCCCAATCCTGATGCAGTATTCGTGTCCAGTCTGCCCAGTGCACTTGATCGAGGAAGGTGGCGTCAATGGTCCGATCCAGGGGCATTGTGTTGGGTAGACATGTACCAAACTCCGTAGAAAACTATCTGGACGAAGTATCCCCCCCCCCCCCCCTCGTAGTTGGATCTCTTCGCCAAAGGGCGTCAATGGTTGTTAAAGTGCCAGCTGAACGTTTTATGGACACACACACAGAGGCGAACAAAATTGGCAGACACACCGCTGGACTAGCAACTATTTTAATGAAATGTTCTTTCTCTTTGGTCTACATATTGCGCTAAATGGATTATTTCTCTTCATCGATATCTGAACCTTCGCCTTCCACTCTTCCTCTTCTTTGATGTGCCTGCCAAGTGTGCAGCTCTTCGCAGGTATACTAGTTCCTTGTGGTGCAGCGTGATTGACGGTGCACTCACGCAATGATCTCCCTTCGCGTCAATGGCAAGAGCCTCGAGAATTTCTCGAGCATCCCCGGTGCGATTTTTTGCCAGGATGTCAATGTTGGTAAGGTTTGGCGCGCATGTGCACACCAGACAATGGGCCGCGAGGTGCCCTGCTGCTGTGATGGCCTTCACCGACGCTGCGTGCTCTCTCGTTCTGTCATTGATGAACCTTCCCGTTTGTCCAATGTAGCATTTGCCACATGACAAGGAATCTGATACACGACTTCTTTTATGCGTTCGGTGTATCTGGTCTTGTGAGATGTGCTGCAAACTGTCTCTTCGTTGTTGTCCACCGTGTTCACCTTCCGGCACATGGAGTAGGCCTTATTGGGCGCAGAGCATACCACCTAAGCATGAACCAACTAGCTCAGCTTCAAGCCGTCACAAGGCGTCAATGGTTTCTCACCTGCAGGCTGTGGTCTCGTGAAGTTTAGAGTTTGATACTCAAAAATGGGATTCGACACCAATCTTACACTGATAATTTATTAAACAGCGCATTTTCTTTGTTGTTGTTGTTGTTAGACGAGCAACCGAGTACAGAAAGATCAAGACCTACTCTTAGGCTCACTCACACTTGCGGTTCTCAGGCGAATCCGCGGGGAAATCGACGCCGGGAGAGCGAATCCCTTCAACGGCGACGGAATATTCGACCGCCGGAGAAAGCGGTCCCTTTTCTCCCCAAAACCACCAACCCCAAGAGCCAGTGACAAAAGCGCCCAGTGCGCGTACACTATTGCCCTCCCCCTCCCCCCCCCCGCATCTACATTCACAACGCTTTCTCTCTCTCACATCCTAGCCGAGCCGGTTGTTCGGGTTGCCGCCAGAGTTGTCGGAGTTCCCCAGTTGTGCAAATGGTGCCGTCTCGCTCGAAATACGGATCCAGACTCAAATATTCAACCCTGTTCGACAAGAGGCATCTGAGCAACGAAAACAGTGCCCATAAAGAAGATCTGTGGAATATAATTGGCGCGAATGGTACGTACACACGTTGTCTAGGTTTAGTCGTTATTTTATTATTGCCTTCTCGTATCGTCGGGAGAAATGTTGAGCGTTATCTTGGCTCTGCAGGTTAGCCTTAACTGCAAGAGAAAATCTGCCAGAGTATACTTTCGAACACCACTCGAGCTAAGCAGCAGTTAGCTCTGATATCCGCGAGACACCGGAACTGCGCCAACGCGTACTGGTGGCAACACATGTGAACGGAGCCGTCTTTTTCCACCCAGTAAATTCGGCCCGCGACAACAGAGTTTTTCGCAAGTGTGAACGCGGCTTTACGGGCTCCTCAGAAATACCTTTCCGAAGATTTCTGTACGACAAAAAGAAAAGTGAAAACAGGCGTCCATAACGTACGGCGGTTCACTCGGCACTCTAAAGCTCGCTAAAAACAGACTTCGGGGAATGGCGCGAGGCTGGAGGGGGCGCGTGCAGAACGGCCGCGATGCATGCGAGAGCCCTTCTCGCGCATCGCCGAAGCGGCGAGTTCGGCTGCGCAAACAGCCGGCTGCTTGAACGCCGCCTGCATCGGCGTATTTTCTGGCGACCGCCCAGAGGCGAGTCTGGGCACCGATGCCACCACTGCCGCGCGCGAATGGGCTCGCTAAAAGGACGCGCGACACCCGCCGAGGCCGTGTTTACGCGTCCTAAATTACAGAATCGAGAAAAAGCGCGACAACGGACAACGCTGCCGGCAGGCCACAACGAGGGCAAACCAACCGCAAGTATGCGCCTAAGTAAATTTGGAAATTATATTTTCTTGCAAAGCACTGGAAAGAAGAGCGAATCGCTACAACCCTGCGATTGACGACGATGAAAAAATATTTAAACCTATAAACAAAAAAAAAAAAAGAATCTGCGCCGTTACACTGTACATGACGTAAGCACGTGAAGAGTGCTCGGGCCCTAATCTGGACAGTCGGCGAGAAAGTCGGCAAGAAATCTGGCGGCTGTGATTGGACAACGCCGCACGTTAACCTTGGCACCGGTCAATCATAGGCGCCGGATTTCTCGCCGACCTTTTCGCAAAGTGCCCAGATTAGAGCCCCTGCTCAGTGTCAGAGCACAGTCTTTTTTTGTAAGAGTTCAAGTATAATTTCAGCCTCGTCATTGGCCGAACTGCCTCCGTAGAGTGCAGCGATTGGTTCTCCCATGTGCTTTGCGGGAAAGTAGACGCACAGGATCTCCTAAAGCATTGTATGTTTTCTGGTAACCTAGCTCCGTATGGACACTATGTCCACTCCCGCTTGGGCCACAATTTCGGGCTGGCAGTTGCCTCTAAATAAAAGGATTCAATAAAGAGTGCATGTACAGTCACTGACAACTGAAGAAATGTGGGGTCGTGACGAGTCGACGGAATATTCTTTACGTTCTGCCGCCAAAGAGATGGCAGCATGCGCCGATAAGAAAGTCGAAGGAATCACGAATTATGAACATTGGTTGGCTCTGCTATCAGTGCAGGCTCCCGCCTTCATAGATCAGCTGGAGTTAGTGATGTAGGCGTTACGGAAAAAAAAGTAATGAAACACGTTACCCGTTACATGAAGACAAAAAGAAAGCGTTACGGACTTACGTTACCTCAAAATAAACGGAACGCGTAACAGGTACCGTTACTTAAAAAGCGTAACGCACGTTACTTTACCTTTACTGCTTTATTTACCAATTAGAACGTTTTAATGTTTTGAAGTTACATGTATGCGTGCGCGCCATATTTCGAGAAGCACTCGACACATGTAAAAACTTAACATACCGGCCTTCTCTTTTTTTTTTCTTTAACGGTTCTGATTTTGAAGGTATGTGGGATGATCGCAAGAATTTAAGATTTTGCGCCTAGAAACACACAAAAAATTGAAGTGTACTCTTTTAAGTCTTCAGAAAAGGAACGAGAAACGTAACTGTGTTACACTTTAGTCGAAATGACTAACTTGAGTACGTTACTCGTTACTGTATTGAAAGTGTAACGATTACGTTACTTCGTTAACGAGAAAAAGTAAAGCCGTTACATGTAATGCGTTACCGCCAACACCGGTTTGAATATATGGGACGTGTGCAAACGCCTCCAGGCGGTGCTCCAGTCTTTGACGTCCAGCGGACTTCCGGTTCATAAAATGAATGAACAAATAAACTTGTCTCCTCCAAGACGTGAATCGTTAGTCCGAAGGCCCTTGCTTGATCTCCAACTTTGTTTTCCGTGTAGAATTTATGCTTTCTAGCACTTGCGACATACACAAGTTCGACGGGCTTACAAAGACGGAACGACCGGAAGTTGCTTGGGACGCAAGCAGCGGCTCTTGTTTGTAAACAGCAAAATATTCTGTAGTATTACGCTCAATGCCTATGAAATGCCCGTGAAAGAAGGTATTCGTCTGGTTCCTTAAATACTAGTGTTAATTATTCTCGCTTTCCGATTCCTATAGTTAAGATAACTCCGTCGAGACATTTCTGTAAGATGTTTGATTTATATTTTATTAAATGTTCCTTTCTAACTCCGTTTCTAGAAGATGCATCGCTCTGAAGAGCATTTAACGACAACAATTTGTGAGGAAGTGAGCATTATCAGCGAACAATTAGGAGTAACAAAGCTTCATAAACGTGATCCATTCAAACGTCGCACACAGGAAGCAACGTTTGATGGGGAAAAAAGTCAATTTAAGTTGGAACAAAACAGTGATTTCAATATTACTGTTTTTCAAGCCAGACACAGCGTGTGTCTGAAATGACAATCTTCTAGACAAATATGTCTACTAAAATTAAGCATAACCTGTCTACAAGAAGGCGCAAAAAGAATCGACCAGTATGTCGTGCAGCACATAATTATTTTACTTCTCGAGGGACTTCTCCACACGAAGCACATTTTTGCGTTTCGTGTAGTTCTCCCCCCGTTTGTATAGCCCCTGTACTCAACTTGCATTCATATTTTCATATGACATGGAATTGTTTCATGAAATGTCGCCTTCAGAAACCTGGTAGAAACGTTCACATGGATGTCTTATAACCGGACTACACACATTTTACATATCGTATAGCCTAAGGCGCTAATAGTACATATACTCGATGCAGTAAAAAAACAAATAGCGCGCTAAGTATACCCGTTTTAATAACCGTTCTCTTTCTATTTACGGCACACATATACGGCGACTTTATACCAGCCTACCGAACGAGATATTGCTACAACAAGGCCAGAGCGATAAAGCGGAAGTGGTCTGCCAAGGCCGGCCGCTATTGGGCGAACGAAAAGAGCTTAGACAAGGATAACGTCGATCTAGCGTCCCAACGAGAAACCTACTTGTGTATTGTCTTCGAGACAAGAAAACCGGAGAGATGGTCATGCGCTGAAGAATCAGTATCAGTAAGGAGCAGCACCGACAAGGTCCGAGCCTTCCGGAGGGTGCATTCGAAGCGCGTAAACAACCCGGTCCTATCGATCCGGAAACACCAAGCCCATGCCTTACAAAAGCCAGATACAGAGCGGCGTCATAACATAGCCAAGGAGATCTCCGGCGAAGGCCAAATCAGAGCCGGCCCAACCTTACGACCCAATTCCAGAGCGGCTTGAGGTCGTCGCTGCAGTGCATGGAGCAACGCCGACGCTGCTCTCGCTCGACCGCTTCTTGGTTGTCTCAACTAGTCGCCACGGGGCACGAGTCCAGGAGCCCCCCGTTGTGAAACAATGTGATTAAAGGCACGCACGGCTCCAACCAGTTCGCACGCCGTGCAAAATGAGCGGTTAATCGTCGCCGCGACATTAAATTATTTCGGGGCCGCTAGATCGCGTGGCCATAAAGGTAAATTATGACGCTCCTAATGGGGCAAGCGGACTTTGCGCTTGGCCGCAGACTTGATAGCGGATCTAGCGCAAAAGCCGGACGGCGAACAGAGTGAGCTTTACAGAGATCAGCCGAGGAGACGCATGCTCGGGGAAAAGAGCGGTTGCTTGAGTTTCACTCGTCTCCTCCTCTCCTTCAGTTTAACGGCGCATAGCAGTGTTGGAGGTAATGCGCCACTAGGAACGGCGTTGCCGGTAACGCCTTCCTGTCATTACGTTTTAATCTACTAGTGAATCTTTTTTTCTTTCACAACAGTAACGCGTAACGTGCTTACGTTACTTGTAACGGGTAACGTAGTTACGTTACTCGCTTTTTTTCCCCAAGACATACAAACAAAATTACTCTTAAATTTTTTTTTTCGTGTTTTTAATGGCCAAGCTATATGCCTTTTTGTCTTACATTTTCTTCGCGCTTGTTCTTGTGAGTACTTCGAGAAGTACTGTAAATCATATATGGTAATTATGTTCAATTTCTGGATAGACACAATGTTTCTTGAAATATGGCGCTTACGCATACCTGTAACGTCAAAAGAATAAATCCGGTTAATGCATCATTAAAACAAAGTAACGCAGAAGTAACGTGCGTTAGCTTTTATCGGAAATGATAACGGTAACGCATTCCTTTTAGTAGAGACGTTTTCGTAAACCGTTTTCGCACATTCCGATACGGTACACGATGGGCCCTCCGGTACGCACTGCGCATATGCGCGTACTTGTGCGCATGCGCAGTTCGTACCGGAGAGCCCATCGCACCATATCTGATGTACAAAAACGGTTCTCTAAAACTCTCTAGTTCGAGGTGAACGTAGGACGGTAACGCGTTCCTTTTATATGCAAGCCACGAGCAACATATTTCGTTACTTCTTTTCAGTAACGTTATGTTCACACTACAAACTCAACGCGTCGATCTTTCACAGCAGACGTACCACGTAAGCGCAAGAAGCGGAACGATTTCTTTCAGACAACAAGCGATGGTGGTCTGAACGAACTCCGTTCCGCTCGTTGCGCTTAGGTTTACGCACGTTATGAAGGATCAGCGCGCTGCATCCGTAGTGTAACCAAAGCATAACGCCTACAACTCTGGCGCATAGTCACCGACAGCTTAATTAAGAAGAGAAGGGCGTGGCGACTCACAAGCATCTCATTATTGCTTAGCGGCCAATCAGATTACTGTATTAGCCGATAAGATCGACGAAGAGCGAATCACGATGCGAGAATCGCGTGCAAAAAATAAGTTCACGCCCTGCGTTTTTTTCAAGCTGTCGGTCACTATTGTAGGGTTGCCAGGTTGTCGTTGAAGGGGCCACGCGATGAATTTGAGGGTGATTTTAGATTGGGACTTTACGAATCGCTTATCGTTTCGTGGGCCAAAAGAAGGAAAATATAAAGCCAAATGCCAGCTGTTCGATACGAGCATTCGAAAACATGGCGGAATATTTCCTACCTCCTTTCCTTCGAAAGCCCTCCGCCGTTTTATTATAAGACATCCGCGGTACCCAGAGCAAGTCAGACGCCAGCTCACGCATTGGACACGAGAACTGCGTCACTCGGAGGTATGCACTTATCATCAATAAATACGTCGACGAATATTTGAACACGAGTTCGTGGACAATGCCTGCCCTGACGGAACTTATCATCACCCAAGCAAGACAAGTTTCATGGTACGCTTAAAAATGCACGTTGGAAGCTTGGAGTCATCACCTCTGGTGACCAAGCATGTCACTACCACGTGATCTTTCTATCTCGATTCGCTTTTCAGTTGAGGATTAAAGCTAAGGAGAAAGAAGTAAAAATATCGTTTCATGGCCTCTCTAAACTGCACTTGTTATACTCGCGTTCACCCTTACGCTGATCGTGCTGTGGAAGCTACATGCTCGTTGAACCCGTCACGCGCGTATCCTCCCCCACGTGATTACGCCCTCGTCCCAACCCACGCGCAGGGAGCGGGGTCAGGTGATAAAAGGCAGGCGGTTGATTGGTCCGGCGACTACGTAGATCACACCTCGCAATCAGCGTAGGAGGGAACGGAGAATAGGCTGTCATGCTTTAGGCTCTCATGATTTATTTATTTATGTGTTTATTTATTCATTCGAAATACCTCGAAGACCCATTGAAAGGAGCAAGGGGGGAGGGGGAGGTAATTAAAGGATAACTCCTGGACATTTTTTCAACATTAAATTTACGACTTTTTTTTTTTTGTGAAAAAAGTGTCACTGAATCACGAGGTGCCATTTATTTTTCGATGTCTTGTGTAGTTTAGTAGATAGCTTATCTGAATAATTTTTGGAGTCAACGGCGAAATCGAAACTACCAGCGCGAACATGATGGCAACCCTTGTGATCAGCCGCATGGCCATTGTGTGACGTAAGGTTCGTACCGCGCTACTGCAAAAAGTACGACTGTTCCGAGCAGTTCCGATCAATGAGGTTGGATGCTACGTTCTATTTTACTTCCTTGGCTTTGGAGATATAAAGCATTTGTAGCAAATATCAGTACGCATTGATAATGTTGCCGGCGGAAAAGCGAGTTCGCCACAATGAGTGCAGGCCCCGAACGATCCCCCACTTGTCATCTGAAAAGAACTACAATCTTGGTGGTCTACAATGCACGTTGCGGAGGCGTCGTGGAAGCTAATCTTAAGCTCGCGCTGAGCAGGACACGGACTAAACAATGGCCGCCAGTAAGTGCCACCTTCGGCTCCACGACGCGCTTGAGCGAGCAAGGGCTCAATGCGGAGAGCAAGTCGTCTGCATCTTGTGCAGGAGTTGCGTTGATGTCAGAACGACGCGAAGCTCTGGCCAGTGGCGTAACTAGATGTGACGGCGCCCATGACAAATGAAATTTCGCGCCCCTCGCGTAGCCCCGCTGCCGTTTTTTTCCATAGGGCACATGTTGGGTTAACTCGGCTTGGCACCCCCTCCCAAGTGGCGCCCGAGGCACTTGTACCCCCCTGCACCCCCCCCCCCCCTAGTTACGCCACTGGATCTGGCTATGGTTGAAAGGATAGTGGGTGCCTTGAGGCACACACTATCATGCCTTGAAGTCTACCAAGCTACATTTGTTTAATCAGCCAATAAGAGCTCGGCGTTCTGACACCATCGCAACCCCTGTGCAAGAGGCAGGCGGACTAGCGCTCCGCATTATCTTGGTGAGCAATCGTCGAAGAGCCCTTATGAAACTACGACCGCCAAAAACACAACAATACAAGCAGAAATCGTCCACTGCGACTGCTGAAAAGCAACAGAAAAACACGGCGAAAGAAGCGGCAGTATGAACAAGAAACCTCCTTGAAATCAAAGAAGTCATAGAGGCACAAGGTTGCTTGACAAACAGTCAACCCGCTGAATGCCCTCTGAGAAACTGGCGGTAGAATTTTTAATATCGGCTTTAGAGTGGATCGCGGTTTCCCATTAGCGTAATATTTTGGCAGTTTTCGTATTTAGTCTCCATGCCTCGATATCAGTCATTTATTTTGGTTCGACTATTGACCGGAGCTACCCTTTAATCGGTGAATACTTTCATCGTCATACATTTTTCTAACCGGTTAATCCGCTGGATTTTGAGTTAATAAAGTCGCGTGTGAAGAAAAATGCCCTCCTCACTCGTTAGACTGCCTGCATCCATATTAGGAGACGGCACTGTTGTCATCTAAGGTAAAGACATTTAGGATCGCATATTAGTGTCAGGCCCACATATTGTAATTCATAAGGTAATAAGCCACGCGGGCTCTGAATACTATTATAGCTCTATGAATCTACAAAATACTAACACTCCCCAGTAACTAGTCAAACTAACATCAACAAAGTTTAAATAAGTAGCTTCAACAAACGGCCGCGCGAACTCCAGACTTTCAAATTAAAAAGGAACTTGAGATCTCTACGGCTACTTTTATCCAGACGCAAGGGAAATCGTACACAGGTGGAGTGTAATGAGGTTCGGCACGCTCCCCATTTAGACAGACAAGTATACCTTCCGGCTCAGAGTGACGTATGTATGAATATTCTCCAGGAATGTAATTTTCATATATATATATATATATATATATATATATATATATATATATATATATATATATATATGTATATACGTATATATACATATATATATATACTAACATTTTTTAGTTGAAGGAGGAGACTGAAATGTTTTCATTGGAATGAAATTCCTTTGTAGCCCTAAATCCCTGTTAAAAAGCCATATGAAGTTTTTGTTTTTCTCGTCATAATATAGGAAACGACACTCCGAGGGACCACGTTGGCTCACCAGCGACCTGTGTGATTCGGAAGTCCGAAGAAAACCGTTTTGTCGATGTGCTCTCTTGAAGAGTTACGCTGTTCTCTAGCGTGACGCCTATCCATACGGAGCGCGCACGCAAAGAACAACTCTCGCCGCTGCAACTCTCCCTTATCTTCCACGTTATGAACCGCGTCTCGCTTTGCCACAAAAATAAACAAAAAAACAGCAACAGCCCGGGCACAGATTACGCGGCGTGGCACTGGCCCCAAGCAGACCGATCGAGACACCTCACGACGAGGCAGCTCTCACGGGAACTTCCCTTATGGCACCCACCGGGCTCTTCTTCGTGCGATCGCCGCCAGCCTCCTCGGAGCAACAATAGGTTTTCACGTCTCATCTCGCCTTTCCCGGCAAGCCACCACTCGCGAACTTCTTTGCCATGTTCGCCGGACAGGGAAACTCCCACCGGCGATCGGGCAAGACCGAGCCGGCCCGAACAGAGAGCGATGGAGACGGCCAAATAACCCCCGCCCGTCCACGCATGGTGCGGAATCGGACAGAAAAGAGAGCAGGCTTCGTTCCTTCCAGGTTTCCAGAAGGGCGAGAAGATCGAATCGCACGAGCAAATGACGACCGGCCGATACGCGAGCCAAATAGAGCAGGCCCTGCGTACAAAAGGATAGCACCGGGCCACAAATTGTTGCCTTTTTGTTATCGCTGTCGTTGTTGTTGTGTTTTCTGTCTATCGTGAGATTACGGGTCCGGGGGCCTGCCAGTTTCTTTCTCCACTTGTGCTCCCGTCAGGTGGAACAAGCTAACCGCGACTCTCCTCTTCTTTTTTTTTCTTTTTATGTCGTACTCTTTCGGGTTTTCGGATAATGCCGCACCGCGGCGCCTCGCGCTATACCTCGATCCTTGATCATCGTCCCATTGTCGTTGGCGAGACGTGCCACCTAAAGTGGCAGCATGGCAGAAAGCGTCACGGCAATGCGACCCCTCTGAGAAAAGCGTTCGCCTCCGTTCGAGATAATACGTGCTCTCCTCAAAGACGCGCCACGCTGGCTGGCTGCAATTAAAATTTGACAAAAAAAAAAGTTTTATATTTCTTCTTTGCCCCGCTTCGACGGGTATTCCTTGCGGAACGGCGGGCGGCAAACGTTGCCTTCCCCCTTTTTTTTTATTCTTTTATTTCTGCGTGTTTGCGACTGTCTTTCTCACTTTCTTTTCTCTTTCGTCGGTACTTTGTGTTTGCGCGTGGCGCGGTTGAAGTCTTTGTGCCGACTTTGTAATCCTCCTCGCTGGTGAATGAACTACGAGAGCTGCGTGTGCTACAGTTCCTTTTCGGGAGGCCTTGAAAAGGCCGGCGCCGTTCGTAATCCCCTGCGTGCATGCGAGCCACCTTTGAACACCTTTCGCGACTTCGGCCGATGAAAACACCGAAGTAGACAATGTATGGGCGGCCGAAGCTGATCGAAATTAGTTCCAAGCCTCGCTTTATGTAACAGACGTTGCGCTTAATGCATAACGTGGCAGACGTAGCGCTTTATGTAACAGACAGTGCGCTGTCTGTTACATAATATACTGAGAAAGAAGCGCACTTAGAGAATGATGTATGCGTCTGTTCATGCAATGCACGTATTCAAAAAGATGGGTGCTTGGGCGTCACTGAATTGGGTGAACCCTCACCATCTCAATGTCCCGCGTTTGTAAAATTCACGATAAATCATTCTTGGCGCTGGCAACGTGAAGTAGTCTCTGTGATGTTTCAGCGAATGTGTCATTGTGTAGTATACAATACATATATAATTTTCTTGATTTTCTCTGTCCAGCTCTTCGCGAAGTGGGGTTCTGTGACAGGGTGCGAGTGGAAACAATCCCGCACCCATCTTAGCTTCTTCGACACGGGGGACAGTTTCTTAATTGGCTCCGTAGCTGGAGATCATGCAAACGCCTCTTCAGATGGCACCCTGTAAACTCCCAGACAAGACATACGAATTGAGTGCAGGATTGAACACAGCAAAACATAGCAGTAAATATTTTTTTAACCTAAGTGAAATAAAAAAAAGCATCAAGAAACCAAAACAACAACAATAACAACAATAAGGAAGATGATTACTTATTATATGGTACCCCGCTTTTGGAACTATATTTTTACTAAAACGCCTTAAAGCGATAAGTTGACGCTTTTTTTTTTAATTTGAAGAATAACATGCACGTTATTAGATAAGTTTTTTTCTATGTTGCGCATTTTTTTTTTATTTGTACGGGAACTTGATTGTTTGAGTATCTAAAATTTGAATTCAGCGGTACGAATCGGATTGATACACCATTCAAATATTTACAAGTCCTCAGCCCAGCGTGCGATTTCCTCAGCCCAGCACCTGCATGTTCGTCGCTTCGCAAAGCGAGCACATCACACGCCATACGCAAGAACACTGAAAATGACACTGATAAGGAGCCCTTTTTGGAAAGGTCTGTACAGTTTTGGAACGGTCTATACAGTTTAGGGCTGGTTCCCTGATTGCTATCGCATGACCAATACATTTTGCTGTGTGATTCAATAAAGATTGGCGGCGGGTGGTAACATTTGTTCGCTCTTCCCACGCCTAACCTTTGAAGCGCATTTTGTAGAGCTCCGCGCAAGATGTGGATAGGTTAAGAAGCAAATTACTTCAGGGGCTCACGATTTCTCAGGAGGGCGTAAGTTGCTCACCATTATATGTGGAAGTATCCATTTACCTTATCACGCAATATAGAAGCAATAAATCTGAGCTTGCCCGGTAATTGTACGTAGACCACCCCGCTCTTTGTCCAGAGCCGGTTTCTTCGCGGATATCCACGAGCATTCGAAACGAAACTGGCACACTCTGGTAAATGGAGAGTTTTAAAGCATCGTTCCGATATTTGCGATAACGATATCAATACACTGCAGTTTTATATTTTATATTAAGCAAAAAATAAAAATGAAAAATAAAAACGCCGTCCAATTTGCGCTTGTAACGCCGCTGAATTTGCGCGTGCCGTCATCGGTCATTGTTATCGGAGTCTTCGAAACCATCTACAAAACTTCATCAGAGAGTTTTCGTAGATGGTTTTCAACGTCCCGCAACGCTCTCCGCAAACCGCTACGATACACCAGCAACTCTACAGCCAAGGCCATCGGCGCGCAGGCGCAGTAGCGGCTTCTTCGTTGCGGAGGGCTAAGCGGACGGAGAAACGAGGTCTACGAACACTCCCTAATAAAGTCGGCGCCGAAAAAAGCGCATCGTCATGGCACTCGTTGTCTTCGTGCGTTTGCCGTCTTCGGCTCAACCAATCACGCACAGAAGAAAGCGCAGGACCACCAAGTATTCCCAGTGCTTAATTGGTTTACGCCGGATAGCAAACACAGATTCGACGAGCACCATGCCGATACACTTTTGACGAGGCTTGATTGACGCCATTGGATCGCAGCGTTGTGCTGCAGTCGTACTTAGTGTAAAGCGGAGTATAGAGAGCTTGAAAAGTGCACCCGAATACACAGGTGGATGTAGCGGGTAGGATAAGAATGAAAATGGGAATACAAATTCGATACGTAAGACGATTCACAGTTTTCTGATGTCGGCCAGATGTTGATAACAAATTTACGTGCGGGGCTTTATTTTACGTGCAAAGATATAGCGCAGCACTTCAGTAGCCTTACGCACGACCATTATGTGTACAAGTTCATACACACTAATGGTGAATTCTGTTGGTAGATCCGGAGCGCTTTTCACAGTACGCGAGGGAGGCAACAATCCGCTCCGTGGGTCTCGCTCCAAATCGACGAGCGGAAGTTGGACTGGCATTTTTGGACCATCTTGACGGCAGACCACCTTGAACAGCAAACGGTCTGCCGTTCAAGGTGGCCGCTGCTTGAAATTGAGAAGCCGACTGAGCTTTCCGACGGCCAGTCACTACTGCCACTGTTGAGCTGCGGTATCAACACGCGACGCAGGCCGGGCGCAGTATCCGTACCACGGAGCCCATGTCACAATTAGCGAAGAAGTCACCCGCGTTCGCCACCGCCACATATCTTTCGGCCACCTCGGGGCGGCGGGGCGCGGGGCACGCGCAGAGGTCGCCATTGGTGGAGCTCAGAGTGCTGGTGAGACCTTAATGAACACAAAAAGGTAAAAAGCCATCACTTGCACTGTCGTTGTCTAGTGTGTACTTGCTTTTTGTACAAGAAAGCGCTGGCGGCATGCAGTGTAAAAAGTAAAAAATCAGTTGCGGCAAAATGAACAGGCCTAATCTTTCATCTGCTTCCTTCGGATTTTCTGCCGTTCTTTTTCTCGCTCTTCCTCCTAGGTTCACAGATGTCAGGGTTTACGATTTGCCACGCTCCAGTCCCGGCTCTGCACCACTGATCCACGCGGGAGTAGGTGCGATCCAGCCGTCACCTCACTCGCTGCGTAAAAAACGGATGCGTTCGAACAGATCAACTCTGATGGTCCGGCCTGTCCGGCGACACCTTGCCGCGCATGCGCACCGCCGTGCGGAAGGAAATAACGAAGCGCGCTTCTGTTGACTTTTACCAAGCTCCGTGAAATCCCACGGATCAAGTTCCGCTGGGTCAAAGGCGCTGCACGGGGTCAGCACTGCCACAAATCTACGAGCGGAAGATGATTAACTTGAACCGGATCTGTCGGACAGAAATGCGTGCTCCAAAAGGCGCGCTTTTAGAGCGCTCCAGATCTGCGAGCGGAATTCACCATAAGGTACAAAACAAACGAGCACGCCTACCCTAAGTTCTAGTACATAAGCCATTGCTTCATCACATAAGTGTAATTCAGTTTAGCCTCTTGTTTCGTATATAGGTGCGTGCTATGCGCATAACATTACATTCAAGCGATCCTACTTTCATAGCAGTCATGAACGTAACACGTTACCAGTAGCGAGTTGTTTCTACCTAGTTACTTTTTTCGGTGACAAGTAGCCTATTTATTTACTTTTCTAGGAAAGTAACGAGTAACGTACCTAGTTACTTTTAAGGCCAAGTAACGAGTTACAGTATTTCGGTACTTTTGAGGGGTAACTTGTACAACAACGTTTAAACATCATTTTAATTCTGACCTGAGTATGTGTATATTATGACAAAGGCGGAGGGGCAAACCGAAGAAACAAGTAAACAGTACTAACCGTTTATCGCTAGAACACGTCAGTCGAACTCAACAGCTGGGAATGCCCTTCACCCAGAGAACACAATAAGGTTTGTTAATTGATTGAACCTTCTAGAATCCTGTACAGACCGAATGTAAACCCGGAGGTTGCAGACGCGGGAAGGCACATGATCCATTGTCAACTTCGAACTTTAGAAGTAGAGATAACACAAGAGAGGGGGCAATCCCAGATTCACCAGTCCTTCCTGAAGGACAACACTTGCCGTTCCTTCGAGCGCGTCAGTAGAACGACTCTTAGCGTTTTCGGAGATGTATTCTCAAGGAAGCGCGGAAACATAACTGATAAAAACTTCAAGAGGCAGCTACTGCTTACAGGGGCGGTGCAGCGATATTCAATTGAAATGTCTTTTTACTTTACACGAGCTTATTGGCACTAGTGCGACCCAAGTATACTCGCACGCAGCTGCATTCACCAAGAAACCTCTTTGTTGGAGTGTAATTTCAAGGATGAATGCGAGCGTTTCCTTTCAACCTCTCCTTCGCAAAAGTTAGTGACGTAGCGTAAGGGTCGCGGTATACCCCAGTGACGGTATACGAACGCGGCTCATAGAGTGGAGCCGAGCATTCCGTGGGGACTCGATTTTGGCTCGTGCTAAGCAATAGCTCGACAAGCATTCGGGTTGTGGCTCATGTACAATTGCGGCAACAACGACAATAGCCGAACCCTAACAATATCTGTAACTCAGCGCTGGTGCCCTGTGCTTTGCCAACCTCAGCGCGTGTCCATGATCAACACTGGCAGCATATAATCGGCTCCAGATTACGTGGCCGCTTGTTCTGGCTGCGAGTTGAGGGGTGAACGCTGCTCGTTTTTCTTTAATTTATTTCTGCGACGTTTATGGCGTGGGGAGAAAAACGAACGCGTGTTTCATGGGTCATAAACGACAGGGATTCGTTCTAAGCGAGATTCGCGCCAAGTGAGAAAATTGTTGGACTGCCCCTGTAAGTGCAACGACTATTAAAAAGAAAACAATAAATTTTGAAACAAAAGCAGTTGTGTTTTTAGTCGTCAAAGTAACGAGAAAAGTAACTCATTACGTCCGAGGTCAAGTAACGCGTTTCTTTTGAGAATCGGCAACGAGTAACATAATTAGTTACTTTTTGAGCGAGAAATCGGTAACGGTATTTAGTCACTTTTTTGGGGGTATCCTGTACATGTCTGCTTTGAAGCACTGGATAGCGGTGCCAACCCTTTCTTAATGTGTGAAACGCCGAAACTATGAATGTCGAGGGTACTTTCGCAATAACACGTGCTTTATCTTGGAAACAGAAGTTTATGGGCGCCTCGAGTGAAGCCTTTTCGACCTGCATTCACGTCTAGATAATTTCGTCGCTAGGGGTAGCGAAGTTTTTAAGCGATCATAACCAGAGATACGCGCATCTACAGCTTTGTATTTTTGTACGTCAGTGCTGTCGTACTCCAGTGCCAAGTACAAGGGTACGAAATAGATGCAATTGCTTGCGACCGCAAACAAGGTTTACACCAGGCAGCGAAGACATGACACCAAGAAAATAGGGGAAATAGGTCGGCTAAAAGTTAATTACCCAGTACACCGCTGTGTTGTATAAAAAGTTATAACCTTTCAGCAGTATTACTTCATCCAGAGTGCATCTCACAGGAGCAAAATTGCTGCAAAGTATACTCCAAACTCCTAATGTTGATCATCTTAATCATACTTAACTATGCTTAGAACCGCCTGAGGCTTGCATCTTGAAGTGAAGCTTGGCTGCAGCGAGTGCCGTTTGATCATAAAGGAGAAATCTAAAGGGCCGAAAAGACCGTTCTCCAGAATAGCCCTTTGCTATGTTCATTCTAAGAAAACAAGCTATAAAATAGATTCATGACTGTCAAGGAAGCAAGAACAATGCTCCTTCGTTTTATCAATATGTTCTACTATATTGTGATACGATTCAAAGACAACCCAACGAGTGCTTTATCAAACTGGTCGACCGTCAGAACGCCAAAACAAGGGGAAAAGGAAGAAGAAGAAGAAGAAGAAGAAGAAAAAGAAGAAGAAAAATAGCAGAAGCTCTCACGGCAAAGTAACAAGGAAAACATGGCACGATAGAAGCATCAGACTTCTCTGTTCTTATCAACTAGGCCAGGAAGTCGGAATCCTTTTGCACGACCCGTGCAAGAGGTTCCAATGGCCGATCTTCCGCTCCAACAGGGAACCTGGACAGGAAAAAACACAAAAAGGCGGAGGCTCCTCCATTTTCGCCTTTCAGAAGCCATGTGCAAAAAGGATCCGAAGCGACACTGCAGCAGCTCCCCGCTCCCGAATCGTATACTTCCTGCGAGGCAGGCCTTTGTGTCGGGACGACATCGAAGTCGGGGAAGAAAGCCCCCGCCAAGTGCTCCCGATCCCCAGAGGAAAACTCGGGCACACCGGATGCAACAGAACACGATACGGTTTCGACTATCTTACATTCTCTCGCGAACAATCTTACATTCTCCCCCAAACAGTACCGGTTCTTTTCCCTCCACTATCGCGGACTTAACCACAGAAAACAGAGTGTATGTAGCCTTGTGGCCTGCCACCGTGGGTGACAAGCTGGTCGCTGGCATTCGAAGGAGTCAGAGATGGATCCTTGCGTACGGCGACCTTGTCGGTGACTTCAGTTCGTTTCCGATGTTTCGGAGACGGTCATCGATCAAGGGAGGCTAGGGTCAACCGTAGCGTGGTCAAAGAACGCTCTCCTATCCTTGATGAACGGTCGCGGAACTTGCTCGCCAAAGCTTTCCGTTAGAAAGAAACGCAGAGCGGACAGCATGACCGATCGGGTTTGGGGTACTAGCTACAGCGGTAGAGGACGAAGAACCGGGAACGAAGCTGGAGGTACTGCAGACGAAGAAGTAGGAGTTTATGTGTACCTCCATCGCGTGTATATTGATGCTAGCATGAAACGCGTAAGCACGAACGCGGTCAAACTTGGTTCATTTGAGAACGCTTGTGAACTATCATCGTTCAGACTAAACAGATGAGAGAAGGCGAACAAAACCAGGCCTTCAAGAAGGGCAACCAGTAATTATAATCGCGTGTGCACGCGCTCGTGAAACTCGATCATGTGTATATGTTGACGCATACCTCGAGCAATGACCGCCAGCGAAGCAGGTAATTGTTTGTTTTGCTCTATTCACTTTCAAGAAAAAGGCGACGTCGACGTTATCTTTAACGTCGTTTGGAAATGATAGCTCAGTGTCCGATTCAAAGCACCGCCCTTTAACAGCCTATAAAAAGAACAGATAGCCAGAGTAACTCCGCTTAGAAAGTACACCAACGTTTACGAAAATCCAAATAGCCTGAGCCAACTTCGCTCTGCCAGATTTGTATGTGTCGAATGATTACTGACATATACCTTTAAATTGAAATCGTCGTTAAGCCCAACAGTACTCAACCATGCGGGTAGTTTAAGCTATGTCCAATTTTCAACAGTATATACCCACGCTGTACGCTTTACATTAGATCAAAAAAGAAAAAAAAGTTATCTGGGCAGAATTTGTCGCACCGATGTCGTTATGCGGCATTTGGAACAATATTTTATAGTACCGCAGGTTTTTGAGAAATTCACGCTTTGCCAGGCGTCCCCACTAAACGTGTTTATTTTTTTGCGAACTGCTCTGCAGCTTGAGAAAAATAAACATGTTTAAAATTAAAATATTAAGAATGTTAAACATGCTTAATATGTTTGTAAATAGGCAACAAATGCACTGTACAAACATTATTGAAATACGAATACAAAGTACTCCAACAAAAATGTATAGAATTAGAAATATGGGTAACTATTTTATGAAGAATTTAAATGTAAAATATAAATACCACGAATGGTATTTGATTATTTGGAAGTACTTTTTTATTATAAATTTGGTTCTCATTGCTCGACATCAATAATACCCGTGCTACACGGGCAACTCGAATGCCATTTACAACGAATGACATTTCTGCGATCGGCGAATCAGCTCGCAATCTGTCGCGAGTGGAATGCGCCACGCCCGGAGTGTCGCGCTGATTGGCCGTCCGCTCAAATGTCGTTCGTTGTAAATGGCATTCGAGTTGCCCGTGTGGAACGGGTATAACTTTTTAACCTCGAATACAAAAAAAAAGATTTGAGCGATACAACAATGGAGTTTCTAACCAAATTTAAGAGGAAAAAAAATGAGCGTAAGCGTTAACGCTTTTGTTTTTTTTATAGCTGTACAACAATAAGGTTACCTTCCACGTTCAATGTATAAGTTTAGTGAAAACACCAACAAACAGGTTTCATAGAACTTCTCTCATGATAAACAGGTATTAAAAAGCGCAAAAGAATGAGCGAAGGACAGACAGAAATAGCATCGACGGGCATACGATTTTTAAAATATTTAATAAGAATTTCGATTAAGCACGACACGCCACCCACCCGCCTATTCGCCACCACGCTAGCCAGTGTAAAAAACCTAACCGCCTCCTAAAATATCAGTATTGAAACGTACATTGGCACAAAAGCCCAAACAAGATATGATACCTCATCGAGACTTACTATCAACCATCAAGTCGATGTTCCGGGTTTTGTCACGGACACATTGCCCTGTTAGCGCTGTGTATCTCGATAAGTTGGGAAGAGGGGGAGGGGAGGGGGAAAGGGAGGGTCGTAGGATAAATAGAGCGATGTTTGTGTATATACCTAGTTCATGTTTATACTTTAACTTCTTGACATCTGTTTTACATAAGCAAGCGAACCCAATCCAATTTTTAGTTCTAACGGGACTCGGGAGAAAATATATTTTTTTCAAAGAGCATGTCGCTAATGCGGCACAAGTCGCATTACCGGCATATAAACACCAGTCTCGAAGCAGCTTTTAGGGGAAAAACTGAAGAAACCCAAACAGAAACCCAAACAAAAACCCAATAGGTCTGCCCAGCCAAAAAATTCCTATTTCTCCCTTCGTTTCGTTTCATGTTCGTTGTGCTTAAACCATTACATCGCAAGCAGGGTGCAAGGTTGTATTTAACTAGATTTGTATCGTAAATACCAATCTTTCGATATTAAACAGCAATCGTCAGACCCTTTCCCTAGGATGAAATTCATACAAAATAATAAATACTCGAAGTATTTTAAATAGATATATTAATAACTCGTATTCCAAGCACTGCCCAATCTTACTGCGGAGCGTATGATGTCGGCTTCACGGTTGACCTTGCAGAGATCATTCCGGAACAATGTGCCGTCAGCCTCTACTTGCAAGAGAACCTATTAGTTTTACGTAAATTTTAGTCCAAGTCGATGGGACACCATTTTAGAAGGGCAGATCTAGAAATAAATTGCCTAAGACTTGCACACAATTTTTATTGAAAGAATGCCGCCGCAATGTAGGTTAACTGTCCAAAAGAAACCTTGGCGTTTCAACATTGCGGCGGCTGGGCGATCATGCTCTTTCTGTTGTCCAGGTGCGATTGCCTACAGCTCCAGGTTAACATAAACTTCAAAATGAACAAAATGCGCAGCTATAGCGCCACGCCCACCCAGTATCTATAAAGAATTTGATGTTACTGCTCTAAACTCGGTATAAAATAGACAGGTTTCCGATTGGCTAAGCAAAGCTCCTGAGTTTATAAAAAGGTGTAGTAATATGCTGGATTTCAATTTTAAAGTCCCAGCGTTATGCATGGGCAACTTTCTGAGATATTCCTGGAATAGAAGGTTTTCGAAGAAATATCAAAATTATAATTTATATGCGTCTTATGATTCCCAGTCAATTGTAGTCCTCGGTAATGTTACCATCTTTTGTCGAGAAAAGCAGAAATTTGAAATTTTGTGAATGTGGACGGTGTGAACGCAAAATAATTTGTTGAGCCGTGGAATGAAAACTATACGCGCCCTAAAAGATTAATTACTGCCTCATCGATATTTTGTAACTGTCATCAAAAATATTGCTCGCGGATGGTTGTTCTTGTTCAATTTCGAATTCTAATTTTAGTGCATGCGCCGAGGGAGTTGATGTCCAAGAAAGTTGGGGTTGTTAGTACCGTTGTCTTTCACTCCAACGATCCAATGGCATCGAGTTAACGAATTTCTTCTCGTGGCAACAGTGATCAAAACCGGCTAAGCACAGGCGTTTCGCCGGTGTAGTTGCTCATGCTGTCCTGTTTCTCTCTGTTTTTCCAGAACGCTTCACCGAACCAAGGGAACCGGAACGGCTTCCAGCGGGGAGCCTGATCTGAATGACCGGTTTGCCGACGAAAGAGAAGGCGTGGGGTAACAATGACGCTTCTTCCAGGTGGTCCTGTCATGTGGTGCTTTCTCAAAGCACCCGGGTCATTTGCCAAAAACCATTACAGGCACCCGACGCGTTCAGTCCCAGGACTGCGACGTCCGCCCCTTTGTGTGCTGTTTAAGCCTAATGGAAAGCTGTGCTTCGACAAATCGCAGCCAGGAGAATGTAGACGCTCGCTCGTTTGTGCAAACCATCTATTTATCCGGCGTCTGAGCTTTAGAAGGAATATTGGCGACGGACATGACGCTTGTAATACAAATTCTCACAAGTCGTGCTAATGCCTCAAACTAAAAAGAAAGAAGAAAAATGACTAAGGAAAGTTTGTGGGGTATCCGGCTCTGTCCTTGCTTTAATTTTATATCTCTTCTTTCTATCTCTTCTTAAATTATTAATAACGCGAGACAACAAAAAACTCTAAATCAAAGCAACATCACTTTATAATGTTTTGCAATCGATACGGATATCGCGTGCCGAATCCGATGCTTTAACTTCTCATTAGCGCAGCTAAAGTTCTGGCTAATGAGCTAATGAGGATTTAGAAACTTTCAGCGCCGGGAACAGCTTAAACTTGAGTTAGCTGGTCGTAAAAAGAGCGCGCGTTTGCTAGCCTCAACGCTTCTTCGAATAAACTTCTCGAGAATGACGCCAGCTTGACGGACGGGGTTTAATACGTTAGTGTTTCTGGAACGCTCTTCAAACGCAAGCCTTCGGACTTTTTCCTTGGCAGGTGACAAGCGTCCCTGCCTGCAACGGTGCCACGAATATGTCATCTTGCCTGACAAGACATTTGATGTCACCTTTTCATACGAAGCAATTAAGAAGAGCGTTGTTTGTTTTTTCCCGCTATTTTTGCGAAGCTTCCACAATTTTCATTGGGTGAAATGTTGTAGCGTCCAAAAATGCAGGGTAATCCGTGGCCAAGTGTTCTAACGCACCACTGCTCGGAGCACGTGGAGCAGAAGCTCGCACAGCAGAACCCAAGTATTCAGGGTTCCCATAGCCCATCCCTGCCAACACCACCGACAGAATAATCAAAGCCCGTGCACTCGAATTTCGACGTTATCTCAAGGAGATCGAGCGAAGAAACAAATTAAGCGCCAGTGCTGCGTGAACGTTATAGGCGCCTCGCGTCCATTTAGCGCGTCGATGGATGCTCGGCATCGAGCTCGGGTCCAGTTGCTGAGTTGGCGCCATGAGACTGTGACGATGTTCCGTGGGAGCACAGGAGTATGTTGTCGGGTCTTGATTATTCTAAAGCAGGGGTCTCCAAACTTTTTGGCTAAGGGGCCGGATCGGGGATCTGTCGCGGTCTCGAGGGCAGGGAAATAAATAAGTGAATACAAATAAGGGAACAGCAAATAAATATCATATATAATCATTTAAATACAAAATTGTTTAGAGTAGCCATGAAAAAAAGAATCTAAGACAATCATGAGTACATATACTTCATATTAAAATGCAATTTAGCTAAGAATAGCACTACACAATTATTGTGACAAATAAAACTCATCAATCGAAGCGCCTAGGAACTTTGGCATGTTCACAAAGGGCCAAACACTGTACTTCGTTTCAACTTAGGTCCGAGCGCAGCCGATGTTATGAAGCGAAGGGCCAATCAAACAGCGCAAAAAGCGCAATGTCATGGCGTGTGCTCTGCGCTTGATAGGACACGCTGGCGGAGGAGCATGCACAGAGAGAGGGCGAATACCGGCTGGTCCTATCAACTGCAGAGAGCACGCCATGACGTTGCGTCTTTTTCGCTGTTTGACTGGCCCTTCGGCTCATAACCTCGGCCGCGCTCGGACCTAAGCTGAAACGAAGTATAGATAGAATGGTAGAACTGATGCTGACAATATGCAATAGTCATATATTATGCTGTCATAAATTATGTGCTGCAACAGGAAGGAATTGCAGCATACGATTAGTTACACAGTTATGAATCAGGGGACTAAGAATAGTGTTGCTGGTGATTTCGATGTCCAATGAATAATATGGCGAGAGGACCTTCGTTACAACAGGCAGTCTCTTCTCGTTCTTCATGGTGTCTTAGTTTGCGCGGTTGGTGCGCGGTGCCGTTTCTTTACTTTGGGCGCCGGTAACAGCCGACTTGCTGGAAGCGGGCCAAGAGACGGCTTCATTGGAAGGACCACGGTCAGTCACGGGCCCGTCGTAAGACCTCCCGCGGGCCGGGGTTTGGAGACCCCTGTTTTAAAGGGTTATTGCTTCTTCCCCGATACAATCTGAATGATCGTCGTGCCGTCATGCGGTGTGTATAACTATACTGCGTGATGCAAGTTAGAAACACAAGGCTCGCATCTGTACTGCACTAGCTAAGTTTCTCATCTGCAGAAGAGACAGCAGACGCCCATTGGGGCTGGCTAAATTCTAAACAAGTACGCCACACAAATGCGTTTCCAAATTCTAAACACTTTGCTTACCCCTAATGTCAGACTATACCTCACGTCCGGGGAAAGGGTCGTCATATGTAAGGTCACTCAGCCTGTTGGCCAGTATGGTTGATGTCGAGCGTTAGAGACGTTTAGTGTTGAATGAAGTAACAATGTGCTCTTTCAAATCGTATACTTCTCGACCCGGGCACTTGCTAGGAGTAAAAGGTCAAATACAAACTGAAATAAAAAAAGAAGATGTTTGCAGAGTGTATTACTAAAGGCGCCTGGGACAGATTTGGCGGTGTTGAACTAAATTATCCTAAAAAACAAAAACAAGAAAATGAAATAAGGAGCGATTCCCCGGTGTTAGCCATTAGCCGCTGAAATTGTTACGCCCAAGTCCCATGGGAACGACAAAGGAACAACCGACACGGACGTGTCTCGAACACATGCAGCATGTTCGCGATCGTATACCTTTGGGAGGCATGCAGTCTTTGGGTGTTCGTGAAATAAGCACAACTAATTGCAAGCCTGTCAAAAATACCTTCGCGTGCATGGGGTACGTGTTTGAAGCTCATCGTTGTCGGTTGTTTCCGTTCGTCGCTCTATTGGGAACGTATAGAAGTTGTTGGAAATCACTGTTTTCTCGAAAGGCAGCCAATTCAAAGATGGAAGGGCATATTTGATAGAGTTACACAGTAGTTTAATAAGGCGCATGGAAATGCGACCCTTCAGAGTGCACTGATTCAAGCTCTCCAAATATGCACTCAAATCGAATCCAACGAAAGTCTTCGCAACAAAATTACACGCGCCTTTTGCGAGCGTTGAGAGTCATACTACAGCATAAAGCTGAAGCTCATAGAAGTAAACGTCTGGAAGTATCAAAAGAGTTAATATTCTGCTTTACAAAACTACATAATCATAAAAAAATCATGTTAGGATTGATATAGAATGACCATTCTGAGTGTATCGATGATACTAAAATATTGCCACGAAGAATGGACAGGAGCCATAGAAAGAGGACAGGAAGGCAGCCCACCATTAAATGTTCTGGCTTAGAAAAAAAAAAACCCAACAAACTCGAGTTTTAGTATGAGCGACACCTCCCGGAAATGAAATATCGAAACATGTCCGAAGCTGTAGGACCTCAATCTCGGCTTACTACTGTAGAGAAACAAACGCCGTGGACAGCGAGGGCATCGTCTAAAGCAAAAATATTTTTAGAACATAGACCTCAAAGATATTGGCTGACGACGTGTAGATGACAACGTCGTGCATGGTTATCTTTCCTATCTTTTCATTACTCAAATTCGTCTGAAGGGCATGCCTTACCTGGTCACGCCTCCACGAAACGAACAAGGAGCGTCCAGGAAATATCGTCGCTGTCGTGACCGGCTCAGTTTGGTTTGTCACGTGTCGAAGAGCGCTCAAACATCTTCATATCGTCGAGCTCTTGATGCGAATAAGTTTCCTGATGATAGCTCTGAGTGAAATTTGAGTAACAACAGACTTTAATACACAGAGACTTTTCAGGAAGTAGAATGGACTTTAGTAGAATGGAATTTGACCCCCTAAGACTGGCACATATCATAAATCGCACGGTCTCTCCTTCGGACACTAGATCAGCATCGGCGCGGAAACGGCTAGTTAGAGATTTCACATCGCGCGGAAAGATTCCGACAAATTCGGTTCATCTCATTCCCGCGAGGAGCTGTAAGGCCTGCGTTTTCTTAGGACTGTGCTCTTGTGATGCCTTACGACGAGAAAACACACTGGCACGCTGGCGCCTTCTATCAGGTGACCCCGGAACTGCATTTCACTAGAGTGAAGGTTTAGCGGCATTTGCGAGACAGATCTGCGTGCTTGCCTCATGAGAAATGGTGGTTTAAAACGTCGTCAAAAAACTTTGAGGCCCTCCCCCCCCCCAACTGAAAAAACAAAAAGAAATTACAATGATGCTTGAAAAATTATAAGAATTAAATATAGGGAAACTGAGTGCTCAACGGCTACCCGATAAACGGCGACGGTGTTTTCTCTCGTCGCAATAGGTTTTTAGAAGGTTTTAAGTCACACTGTCGTGAGCCGTCACAAGTGTGTGCACCGGCCTTTACGTGTTAACGATTCTAGATGTCCATGTGCCGAGGGTAGAGCGTTTGTTTTTCTGACACGCAGGTGCTCATTTCGGAGCTTCCTTAAACTTGCAGTGGTCCATCGTCGAAGCACATCGCCGCTTCCACGTAGCTTTGGACCTCTAATACATTTAGGTACATAACTCTATAAACCGGCCCTTGTGTAAAGGCTGCGTTTGACGTTGAGAATATCTATATATAGATATATATTATTTAGTCCTGCAAATCTCTCGTCGCGTACACTGTAGCCAAAGAGGGCAATTAACGAAGATTTGCGGCCCTTTCTCACTTTCATGTTCCACGTTCTCCCGTTCGATTCTCTTAAATTTGTTTTTTTGTTTTTAATTTTCTGCGAGCCTAAATTTATACGTACCGTACTTTGCTTAAGTGTACACGGATGCACTTCACTCTGACCACCCAAAAGGAAAATTTTGTTTGTATTGTTACCAATGGAATGTTTTAAGTGTCACGCGTGGGTTGAGCTCCGGCGAGAAGCGAAACACTGCCCACAATAAGCGCCACAGCGTGTTTGGACATTTTTGCAGACAGAGAGAGAGAGAGAGAGAGAAAGAGAGAGGAAAGAAGAAAGATCCAGGGGCTTTATTATGGTTTAGGTTGTGATGGTTTCATGAATGTGCACATGCTGCTGAACAGGCAGTAAAATGACATTCCGCTGAGGGGATGCGACACCTTTGATATGCTTAAAGGGAATGGTCCCCAAATAACTTCTTTCTTTAACGTTTCCTAAAAAGCTTAACCACCATCCGCTTTATGACCAATTTGTTAGAGTACGTGCAATATTAGCGAGCGCATATCGTATAAGGTGGGATATTTATTTACTAAAAACAGCAACAACAACAACGGGAAGGAGGCTATTGCTTTAATTCGCGTTAAAACTACCGTGATATGAATCATTACAAAAGATACGACTGAAATAGGAAATATTTTGCACTGAAAATTTACATATATGAGCGCGTTCGGAACACGACGAATTAAAACTAAAATATGAATAAAAAAGATATTGGTAACAGCTTTTGATGCAGATGCGTTAGACGGCAGAATCGCTAGATCTATGCATCACTCTGAAGATCGGAGAGGAACATGAAGCAGTTTTAAAAACTGAAAGAACCGCAAATAGGCAATTCGGTGGTTCAAAGGGCGGAGACACTACTCAAAGCTATATTAGCCTAGTATTACGGACAGAAATGCTGAATTCGGCTTCCAATCGTACGCCGGAGTATCCTTCAGATAATTTCAAGCCTCTTTATCATACGTGTACATATGTTTGCATTTTTTGTTTTTTTCCGTTTGTGGCATGCGAGGTCAGGAGTATAGAAGAAACTAAAAGACTCCGTAGAAGCAAAAACAAAACAAAACAAAAAAAATCAGCTGATATTTTTAAAATATTGTTACTCTAAAAAAAAAAGCCCGTGCGTCTGCTTTTCCGCACAACACTCGGGAGCCAATCACCGCAACTTACGGAATGAGCTCAGCGAGTGACGATGCCGAAACACATGTTTAGACCAAAACCCGCAGTCTGAGTTGTGACATTAAGCAATGCAAAACGTCACGCTTGCATTGCTTAATGTCACAACTCAGACTGCGGGGTGTGGTCTAAACATATGTTTCGGCATCGTCATTCGCTGAGCTGCCGACGTAAGTTGCGGTGATTGGCTCTCCAAGTATTGTGCGGAAAAGCAGACGCACGGGCATTTTTTAGAGTGTATACTCCCAGTAGTCCCAGGGTGCGTGCTACAACAGACTCGGGCCACCGATAAGTGGTCCTATTTTAATTATGTTTCTCCAATTAGAGGGAGATCGGTATCGAGCTTCTGTGTTCATGCGGTCGCAGTGGCAACAAGGTGTCCATCCTTTTTGCTAATTAAACGGCATGACCCTCGGAGCACGATACCGATAGCTCTTCTCAGTGGATGAAATGATTAAAGGGAGGCCTACGATCCGGGCGTTTCAGGGTACGGTATGCCCGCGTGGACTTTAAGAGAGTGCGGCGTTTCTTCGAGGCCTGACAAACAAACGTCCTTCGAAAAAAACTTTCAGCCTTTCCACTCTGAAGAAGAAGGAAGACCGGCGGAGCTGTACAATGGAAAGTAATGGCCGGCCGCAAGTCGGCAAGCCAGAGTGCAGAGGCTGCCGCCATCTATGAGCGACGGCGGCAACCAGATACGTTCCTTGCCGCAGTCGCTCATAGGTGGCGGTAGGTGTCCAGAGTTCAGTGTCTTCATTCCTTTGCGGGGGACACGATACTTAAGAAACTAGCCCTTAAAGTCCGCTGTAAGAAACCTGATCCGTAATTATGACGCTCCCGCGGGTGTGTTAGACAGCACGCCAAGAACGCGTGGGCCATGCCGTTGATGAGCGGTGCGCGGTTTCGCCGATCATCCGCGTTAATGGTAGGTCCTGGAAAATGCGCACCGACAGGAACTAGAGAAAAACACTTAGTAATGCAAGACTGCTATTACGATATTGTGACCGATACTTGGAGTGAGCGACCCGATCCTATCCGCACCGAAGCGCAGTGTTTGGTCAGGTGGTTGTAACCAGATTGTAACCAAATTGTAACAATAACAATTGTGGATCCAGCAGGGTATACTTACAGTATACCTTGTTGGTTTACGAAATATGGAGATTTTTCTCTCGCGCAACGCACCTGAAAGAACCAGTCGCTTCTATCGACGGAGAGCGCTCCGCATATAACAAAGCTAATAATACGTTTTTGTTTTTTTAATCGTTTGCGCTGTGGCACTTAGGAAACGTCACGCTCGGTGCAACTGTGCATAACATATATTATTTAGGTTTCTACGTATTACCAGCCCCGTCATTTGCCGAGCTACCTCGGTAGATTGCAGCGATTGGCTCTCAAAAATGTGCTGCGGTAGAGCGGACACACCAGATTTTTTAGAACACAGAAACATGGAAGCAGACGCCGAAACCGGTCGAATACGCCGCTTTAACTGACGTTTTTGACTCAGCAGTAAACTTACACATAGCGCAACGTATCAGCGTGTCTTGTCGACCCAACGTTCTCGAAATGACGAGTCCCGATAATCTCAGTCATCAGTGGTGCTTTGACGGAGGGGCCGGTCAGATCAATTCATTCATCAATCGAGCCGCGATGGCCGATGCTGTTGTAAGTGGACGTTAAAAGAGATTGTTCGCGACGATCGGAATCGATTGTTGGAGAACGCCATGCAGCACGCGCCCTACACCAGCGTTTTGTAGAGTGCGCTGTCCCACGGTAAAGGAACAATGCTCTAAACGTATATGCTAAATTTCCACTTTTATGACACGCGTCGCAAAGTATACTTGAAGTATATATTCTTTTAGTTTTTAAATAGCATTCTAAACAAAGTTTTACACTCTTAAAAAAGTCTGTGCGTCTACTTTCACACACAATACTGGAGAGCCAATCACCGCAACTTACGGAGGCAGCTCGGCGAATGACAATGCCGAAACATATGTTTAGACCAAAAAACGCAGTCTGAGTTGTGACATTAAGCAATGCAAGCGTGACGTTTTGAATTGCTTAATGTCACAACTCAGTCTGCGTTTTTTGGTCTAAACGTATGTTTCAGCATCGTCATTCGCTGAGCTGCCTCCGAAAGTTGCGGTGATTGGCTCTCCGAGTATTGTGCGTGAAAGTAGACGCACAGACTCTTTTAAGACTGTAGAGTCGTTGAGAGCTTAAGAAAGCTGTCAGCGACATCTCACTTATCGCACCGCAGCCAACCAAATTGCAACATTCGCCAATAAAAAAAAAGAGGTCCAAAGAATTATATAGGAAGCAAGAAGCATTAACATAAGAAGCCACGCCCTGCGTTGTTTAAGCTCTAAGTGACCGTAGTATGTACACAGCCTAGTTAGTGGCAAGACTGGGTCGGCGAGCTTACAGCACCGTTCAAACACGAAGTACGCGAAAGATATTCTAAAAGTATGCCTCACATATTGGAAGTATGCTAGAATATGCTTTAAGTGCACTCCTTTGTGACATAAAAGTACAACATTGGTGCACATTAAGAGGCTCGCCTTTTACCCAGGGGTAGATCGACGTCCAGTGTGAATACCCAGTTTGAGCATGCAATGAATGCACTGGAAAACTGTTACCTTACGAACGGGAAAGAGCTAATCTCCCGCGGAGGTCATCGCATCTTCAACACTGCTGTATTCTTATCTTCATATACTGAAGGGGCTATATATATCTCGACAGCGTTTACTACATACACTGCATTCTACCAGTAGACGTTCATAAGAATCCTTCGGGGTTTATAGATTGCTTAAAGTATGCCGCAAAATCCGCATCGGTAATTATACGTTTCCATCAAATATACCAAATTTGCAGCAGCGAATTATAAATTAACGCGAAGCGACTTAGAAGATTCCATACGCTGTGTGCGTAGCGTTCTGGCTCAGCGTTGCTTAAGGTTATGAGGAAAATAGTAAAATTAGACTGTTCTGAAAAACTCACAAGAAAACCATCTGAATCCTGGAAATCACAAATAATTCGCCATACAAATGTCGAGTTATATTAATTTTCCGCTCGTTTCAGTTTTTGACGTAATAGAGAATAAAATATAACGCTGCGTGCCGATGGCGATCACATGTTACCTTGATTAACATGTGATCGCCATTGGCGCGCCGCGTTACACCTTTTAAAGAAGGTATTTTTCAACAGGCTTTAAGTACATTTGTCACTGATGGTTATTGACAGCTGACAACATAGGTGACGAGGGGGTATTCGTTCGGAAACTCAGTTCCAGCATTTATTAATTATTATCCACGAGAAAGACGTTTTAGAGAATAGAGCCAATTTCGGAGGCTAACAGGATCGTAGAAACAACAATGTCTCAGAAAGTCAAAGAGGAATGTGAGCCAAGCTTCCCTGAAATATAAGCTTAGCTGAAATTACCTGAAGGGTATACACGATGTAATTAAATCTAAAAAAAGAAATTAAAATAAATTCAAGGTTACTTTTTTTATAAAGCAAGGTGTAGAAGTTTTCTTAAGCTTTATGTGTTTCTAAGGAGACCTACGAGGTGTGAAAGATAATTCTGCAAGCGGGCGGCCAGTAGTAACCTCCAATATAGTATGCGCGAAGAAAGCGCTCAATTTACTCGAAACCCTACCCACGGGGGTAGAAACGATGTCCAATCATCTAGACGCGAACACAAGCTAATGACACGTTTCATTGAATGTTTTCCCCTGTTTTCCCAACTAAAATCGAGGGCAACAGGTCACGGCATGGGATGATTTTCAGTCGGGGGAGTTGGAAAGAATCACATGCGCGGTAAATTTTTCGTGAGGAGACTGAAATCCTTGATTAAGGGCTGCTAAGATCCGAGAACGTTTCAACGAGTAAATTCCCACTGTTCAGTGACACACTTAAGAAACATCGCACACATATACGCTGGCCAACAGATTTGTTATTGTTCTACTATTTTAATTAAGAACTGTGTTGGAAAGGTGCATCTAAGGATGTCTTTCTTCCGTACGGATGGTTCCGAAAACATGGCGCAGCGCAGGCACATGCGACTCGTTGGGTAGCATACCACACTGAAAGTACGGGTGAAGCAGCTTTTATTTCTACCCAACCATTTCTCTGCATGTTCGTATAGAGCATGATTACATGTTTCGAACGTATTAACATGAGATTTTGTGAAGTATCTCTTGATTGTGCCGCACATTAAATCTAATACAATTCATGCGTCTTCTGCAGTCACCGACCACTTGAAAAATATATGGCGAGGCGTATTATGTTCGTCGGTATTCTTAATTACTAACGTCGCACTCTTATTGGCTCAGAAGCGATAATACGTTCAAGACTCGACGCGCTCTGCGTTTTTGAGCTCTCATGGTCTGTAAGAAACGTTGCAAGATGGGATTTTGTCTGTAACTTCATTCATTCTACCTGTGGGAGTAGTCAACCTATTGTGTGTGACCGTGACGTTTTGTGAAATTCCCGAAATGCGCTATACGCGAGTAGACCGATGACAAAGTTCGTTTATTCAGCCCCCAATCAGCGCTCAATAAAGGCAACTCCTTATGCTAAAAGAAAATGAGAACAGTTCGGCACCTGAAGAATCTATCTCGAATAATAAATGAAACTCTTGAATTGTTGGTGCGAGTGCTGCGACCATTCGAGGCTGATAGTCGCACGTGCAGCATCAAAGAATTATCGCGCACGAGCGTTGAAACTGCCATGAAGCCCCCAATTACTATCTCGTATCAAGAGGCTATTATGCCGCAGGACTTAAAAGTTTCATTTATAATCCGGCTGAAATTCGCACAGGTTATTGGAGATAGAACTTTAATTGTCATAGCTAGGTTCAGTTCAAGAACATTAGCGGCAATGCTCAAAATTAGTTGATGCCGGTATCGGAGATTTCTATAACGAGTAGCCGCGAACGAGCCGCTTAAAACTGTTTGCAATTCAAGTCCGACATATTGTCGCGAGTGACAATCGATGAGGCGACGAATGAAGCCCGAACCGCATGAAAGCGATTTAGCGAGCGACGAGACGAGCGACGGAGATTTCTCACTGTCGCCCGTCGCATCGGTCGGTTTCTGGATTTCTAGAAAACGTCGCTCATCGCTTTGGTCGCTTGCTGTCGTCGCTTTCATGCGGTTTGCCTCGTCGCGCGACTGACCGAGCGACAACGAAGCGGGTCGCCGCCGCCTGTCTCGTCTTCGCCAAATCGTTCACATGCGGTTTATAGTTTACTGAAGGAAACTAAACTTTTAATGGGACGAACTTGTGCCCAAGACAAAATAGAAGAAGGCCAGCGTCGCAGGCGTCGATGGCGGCGTAACAACAGGATCGGACGAGGCTGACTCCGTACGATGCGGTGAGGCTTCTTTTGAGCGTTCCCTGGGAGCCTAGAATATTCTGCCTTGATCCTTCTCGAACTATACATTCTGAACATGAACAAGCTGGACGGCTGTCTAACCTTCTCGACATTTCGGCTGACATAATAAAGATGAAAGTACGTCCAGTGCCGGAAATCGAACCCGAGCCACCTGCGCGTAAGCCCAGCGTGGTGCCGACTCGGCTACTTAAGCGAGCAGTATTACTCCCCCTTTAAAAAGCACGTAGCCCCGATGCAACACAAAGAAGGCAAATTAAAAGAGTGGTAAACTAAAGAGGCATCTGAAACACAAAAAAGTCCACAGTCCTATCGAGTGTAGAATGGCTTAAGTCAAACGACGCGTGCCACATAGGGTCGTGGTCGGCTTCGTGATAATGCTTGCATTCCGTCAAGCACCACTTCGTAGTTGAGCTCTCCGAGGTGACGAAGTACCTTGTACGGTCCGAAATACCGTTTCAACAGTTTCTCGTTGAGGCCGCGGCGACGAATGGGTGTCCACACCCACACCCGGTCACCGGGCAGGACGTGAACGTCACGACGACGAAGGTTGTAGCGGCTAGCGTCGACACGTTGCTGGTCTTGAATGCGGAGTCGGGCGAGCTGGCGGACTTCTTCGGCGCGTTGAGCAACCACCTCCCATCGTCTGCCATGGCTCGCGGAGCAGCATCCCGTCGAGCATGGCCGGTATACCTTCTGACCATGTAGCAGCTGGGAAGGTGTCACTCCAGTAGGTTCTTGAACCGTAAAGTTGTAGCCGAACGTGACGTAGTGGCAACACCTCGTACCACGTCTTGTGCTCTACGTCGACGTACATGAAGATCATGTCGGCGATTGTCTTGTTAAATCGCTCCGTCAACCCGTTGGTCTGCGGGTGGAACGCCGTAGTGCGACGATGACTGGTCTGGCTAAGATGAACAATTTCCGGCGTCCGCTGCGTTATAAACGACGACCCGTGATCTGTATGTAATAAGCACCTCGGAAGCGCCGCTTTTATGGACGATAGACTTGATGAAACACTTGGCGACTTCAACCGCAGTTCCTGACGGAAGGGCCTTGGTCTCGGCGTAACGGGTTAGATAATCGGTGGTGACGATTATCCAGCGGTTTTCCAAAGTTGATGGTGAAAGGGACCAAACAAATCCATTTCAATTTACTGGAATGGCGTAAACGGGGGAGCGATTATCTATAGGAATCCTGCCGGCTTTGTCGGCAGTCTCTTGCGTCGCTGGCACTCCTGACACGATGGGGTGTAGATGTGAACTGCCTTCAGAAGCTTAGCACAGTAGTACCTCTCGCGAATCCTGGCGGGTGTCTGGGTGCAGCCAAGTTGTCTCGTCGTTAGGTCATCGTGGCAGGCTGTAAAGATCTCTTCTCGAAGACCACTGGGGACCACCAAAGCCATGCCGTATTGTTGTCGCCGAAGTTTTTCGTGTAATGTACATCCCGTCGGATGGCGAAGGACGGCAGAGCTCGCAAAAAGAATCCGGGCACCGTAGTATACCTACCTTCCATGTGCTTGATGAGTGCGCGCGGCTCAGGATCATACCGTTGACATTCTGTCATGTTTTCGGCGTTCACTGCGCCGAAAAAAACATAGCCCTCGTGGTCGTCATTAGTGCGCTCGGACGCCAACTCGACGAGGGCCCTCGAAAGACAATCGGCGTAACTGTGCTTGACATGACTTGCGGCCAGAAGCCTGGCCGCAAGTCATGTCGAATTCTCGAAGTCGTAGACTCCACCGCTCCAGACGTCCCGATGTGTCCTTAAGATTTGTGAGCCAGAAGAGCGAATGGTCTGCAACTCACCTCCACACGTCGGTCTTTCAAGGCCTACGTTGTTACTGATGGGGGCCCTCGTCTTCGCCTTACTGTAGAGAAGGAGCCTCTCGTCAAGGTGCCGCCGAGTACTGCCGGGAACGAGGGTGATGAGCTACGGCGGCGTAGCTCAGGGCCGGTGGTTCAGGAGCGGCTTTGACGAGAACTTCCGGCAGGAGCGCTTGCTGAATTTCTTCCCTGACAACCTCGGCGATTGAGGGCGAAGCTGGGCTTGCGGTATCGGGTAGGATTTTCTTTAGTTCCTCCAGGACAACATCCCGGATGATCTCTCGAATGTCCGGCGTGTTGCAGCTGTAAGGCGAGAGGGCAGCGACGGCGGGCAATCGCTGGTAGTAGAAGGCCCGTGCTTGAAGGGCACGTTCGATGTTTTTGTTGCCTCACTGACGAAACATTCGACAGTAGTAGGCGGGGTTCGCACAAGGCCTCCGAAGATATTTTCCTTCAATCCCGCATCAGGACAATCGTTTTTTTTCGAAAGCGTTTGGGTCTGCGCGGTTCATCAGGCGGAGAACGTGCTCGGCGAAACTTGTGACGTTCTCATTCGGCCCTTAATTCTTGCTTACAGAAGTTCTTTGGCCCGCTGACGTCGCTGCTGGATGGCAAATGTGCGTCGAGGCACGTTCTGAAAAATTCTTCCCACGACAAGAACGATGCTTCGTGGTTTTCGAACCAGGTGCGTGCCGTGCCTTCCAGATAAACGTAGACGTTCCGAATGCTCTGCTCAGGCCCCATCCGTTGAACCGGGCGACGCACTCGTAATGGCTAAACTAGCCGTCCACATTATTTTATTCCGGTGAAGTATCAAATATTTCTATAACGAGTAGCCTTGAAAGTGCCGCTAAAAACTGTTACGCACTTCACGTCCGACATCTGTCACGAGTCGACATGTTGTCATTGATGAGGCGACGAATGAAGCCCGAACCGCATGTAAGCGATTTATCAAGCGACGAGACGAGCGACATAGATTTCTCACATTTGCCCGTCGCGTCGCTCGGTTTCTGGATTTCTAGATAACGTCCGTCGTCGCCTTGGTCGCTTGCTCCCGTCGCTTTCATGCGGTTTACTTTGTCGCGCGACTGACCGAGCGACAGCGAAGCGTGTCGTCGTCGCTTGTCTCGTCGCTTGCCAAATGGGTTACATGCGGTTCATACTTGTGTGAAGGAAACTAAACGTTTAATTGCGTATACTTGTGCCCAAAAGAAAATAGACGAAGGCGAGCGTCGCAGGCGTCGATGGCGGCGTAACAGCAGGATCGAGCGCTGGGGCGAGACTGACTCCGTACGGTACTGCGCGGCTTCTTTTGAGCATTCCCTGGGAGCCTAAAATATTCTGCCACGATCCTTCCCGAACTGTAGATTCTGAACGTGAACAAGCTAGACGGCTCTCTAACATTCTCGAATTTTGGACTTGCATTCAAAAGGTAAAAGAACATGATGTGCCGTGAATCGAACCCTAGCTACCTGATGTGAGCCCTGCGTGCTGCCGACTCGGCTACTTAATAAGCGAGCGACAATATATTAAAATGCCTTTCCCCCGTTGAGGTGTTCATAAGCTGAGATAATGTCATCATCATGAACCGAAATGAAAACGTTACATCACTAAAACTCAAGATGCTACGGAGCATCTGAAAACGCGGTGTGCAGATTCGCTTTGGAAACGTTTCTGGCTTCGTTTGGTTGTTTAGAACTCACTGATGGCTACAATAAGGTGATGTCAGCGCTCTGTGTGTTCTTTCTGTCGTGGTCGTTTCTTGTGTGCATGGGCGTACCAACCAAGGAAACAAGGGCTTGCCCCCCCCCCCCCCCCGAAACAGCCTCCACTGGGCAGGGCAAACATTGGCCGGCGGCGCCCAAGGGATACCAGGGGCACCGCCCCACGGCCCTGGGGGAGGGGGAGGGTGTCTGGTCTGCCCCCTCCCACTAAAAAACAAGTTGCAAGTTGGTGCGCAACTGCATGTGTGCACTGTACTTATCGCTTAAAAGCATGTTACACTATTTATAGCTCAAACTTCAGCCTTAACAGAATGTTGTCCGCTCGTTGCACATTGAGCGATTATCAAATTACTGATGCCGCGTATTCACTGGGTCTTAAAACAATCGGCGATTTTATTCAAGTGACCCCCGTAACGTGCTGGTATCAACAAACACAACGGTGTCGGCGTTGAGGCCTTCCAGAAGCCGTCTATTATCCTATTATCAGAAATAGAGAGGCATACTTTTCAATTCAAACTTAGGCTTGCTATGAGGATACGGCTACTCGCGTATTTAGTTACTCCCTTCAAAATTGTCTATGGTTGTAAAATAATGATCTAACTATTCTGTATTTTTCGCTTATTTCCAGTGCGGCCAATTCCATGTGGTGAAGAGTGAAGGAGAAAAGGAACGGCCGCGTAAGTTTCACAGCGCGGCATGTTTACTCACACAAGACTAACACTCTTCTCACGTCTAGCTTTGTTTCGGGATTGAGCAGAGTTTAGAGATTGTAGGCATATGCCTGGCTGCAGACTTGCACATGGCACTGTCAAGTTAGTGCAGAAAGAGGAGTTTCCTAAGACAACATGACTGGGTTTCTGCAAGTGACATCCCTACTCCACACATCGGAATGTAGAACTGGAAATAAAGATTAATTTGATTTTGACCATATCAAGTTTATACTGTTGTAAACACGAAATATACTTAAGCATCTGCTTAGGAACCATGCCGTCGCTGTTATGCCAATACATGCATCTATTTTGACCATCCCGAACTTCAGTTAGAACGCTCATTGGAGAAAGTTATTATAAAACAATTTCATTAGCTGTCTAGTGCCTAATCACAGATCCTGCGCATCCAGCCGGCGTAGATATCGAATTAAGGAGCCCTTCTAACACGTACGAAATTTACATTATTGGTGTAGTATCACAGAGTGATAGTTATTAAACTTATTCATGTTTTGCGGGAATAGAGGCTATTGTAAAACAGCAAGCCGAACGATGCTGGAGAAATTTAATACAATCCCACGAGCCGATTGCCACGAGCTAAACCGAATTCGTTTTTCACTACGTTCTAATTCTAAGGGTAGCACATTAACACCCTCTGCATTTACACCGAAGTTCATTTGCAGGTGGCCAACAGGCTAACCGAGACAAAAGAACCAACGCCATACGACGCACGTGTGCGACAAGTAAGCAAACGGGCATCGGGCACACCCGCTTCGAGATTGAAACAAAGTTCAGGCCTCGCGAAACAGCGTCTGACTAATGGGCCTCGGCCTTCCCCTCTCCCGTCCCATTATGGACGCCAATACAGAACTCCCGTCAGCAACGGCGGCACGTGTCCGGCAGCCAGCAATGCCTCTCGGTAGGCGTTGCTCGCTCCCGCCACAATGTGATTGTGTCAATTACCGGGTGGCATGCTGCCGTTCTCAGCGGCCTGCTTGAGTTCCTCGGGGTCGATCTCTTCGATGACAGTCCTGCCCATGGCCTCATCGAGTGCTTGGGCCCTCCGGAGTGCGACCTGCTTGGCCATGACCACCTGGCGCCTTGCGATGAGTTTGCACTTGTCGCAGACGCACTCTACGTACGGGCAGTACCTCTTGTGACCCCGCAGGAGCACTGTCTTGTTGTGGTTCTTGCAGCGGGCGCAGTTTGGCGTCCGGCCCGACGGCGCCTTTCCCGTGGTGGCGGTCGTCGTGCCGCCGGTCGCCCTGACACCGCCTCCGACGTTGCCGTTCCTGACGCCGTTAACGCTCTGCGTCCCTTCTTCACCGTGGGCAATGGTGACGTTCAGTTCCTGTCGCACCATGACTGGCATCTTCCGCGCGGCGGACTAGACAGCACCCGACTGACTTCGCAGGCGGCCCAGATCCTCACGTGAGAGCCGCGGAACACTCGAGCGCCTCCAAGCGGTCGGCGACGATCGACGGGGAATCGAGGAGTAGCTAGGAGCTCGCCACATTGGCTGGCGCCTGTTTTACTTCTCGCTACGTTCCCCAGATGGAGGAGTTGTAGGGACCGGCGGGGAACGAAAGTACCGGGGCAGGGACTTTTGGTTCTGAGGCTAGGGAGCGCTCGTACCTAGATGGGGCGGACACCGGCGGATCGCGGAAGCAACGCGCGAGGACCGCGGCTTTTTTTACGACCACGTCTATGCGGTACGACCTCCGGACGGCCTTTGGTAATGATCGGTAGCTGTATATCTCGTGCGGCTCCGCTGTCGCCATTTCTCATCCTGACAAGCCAAAGACAACGCAAGACGAATTGTCCTTATAAATCCCCCCTCGCGACGTGGCGGACGGGCTATTATACGGAAAGTCATTTCCCTGGCTCTCAGAGAGACAGTTTAATTGAAAAGCGAAGCCCGCGATCTGTGTCTTTGGGGTCCGCGCCTGCCTATAAAAAATCGGAATAAACGATTTAGCAGTATTATTATAATATCGCTGCAATTCGCAGCATTCGCTAAAAAAGCTGTAGTGTATTATGCCGAAACAAAAACGCGGGGAATGTTTTACGGGAATAACAAGTTTCTCTTTTTCATCTAAGGAGCCGTTTCTGTTTTCTGTGTTTGACCTCTTGTGAGAGTTTTTGGGGACACATAAACCTAGAAGCAAAATAAAGTATACGACACTCTGTGAGTGGTGCTTGACTGAACCGGGACCTAAGCTTCATTAAAAAGGTAAGTAAGTTGCGTTATTCAAGAGAGATCAATAAACAAAATCGAACATTTAACAGCATACTGTTGTTTATGAAACGACCTATGGACATAAGAAAATATCAGTTGCCTTGCTTCTTTATTAATTTCAGTTTCACATTATCAATACTAATCCGCTTATTTTTATCGAAGCGGTACGGACTTCAGTCGAGCCAGTTGATTCGTTCTTGTTTACGTAGACAGCTGAATTTTGACGTGTCTCGTCAAAATTCAGCAGTTTACATAAACAAATAATCAAAGTCCGTGTTTGTTTTAAGTTTCGAAATAGTGTAGAGAAAGCGAGGATACAAACACGCTTGTCTGGAAACGTTGTCAGGGTCTGAATACGAACGTTTGCAAGGCAAGTTTTGTTTGAGGGCATAGAGCATTTCAAGCCCTTGTGCTCGATATTGTTTTTTCTTTAACATAATGGCAGCAAGAAATAAAACAAATCCCCACAAGCACTTCACCTTTGATTTCAGTTTCCTGGCGCTCGCTAGGATGTTTGGTATTCTGCTTAGGCACGCGTCGCGCTATTGCATTGCGGAAGTTTTTTGTTCTGCAGCAAAGCAAACAATGTCTGTAGCGAGGAGAACATCATACACAAACACAAAGCTTCCGCATCAAGCAGTGTGTTCTGGACTTTCGTCTATTAGAAATTCAGTAATCATTCCGGAAGACGCGGAGAGACTATGGGACCGTTGTCTAAAGATAATTGTCTGATCAACGCACAATCGTTCGCCGTTATAACGATAGACAAACAACACTGTTTCTACATCCCCTCTCCCCGCACAGACACATACAAACACACACAACAACAAAAAATGACTGAGCTATCCCGTCATTTTAATTGCGCTTAACCAGTCTCAAGTTCGCAAGCTTTTCCTTGAACATGGGTTGATAGTTAGTGATGAGGTGATAAATGCATCATGGTTAAACAAATAATAACTGAACCAGACGAGCATACCCTCGTTTGCAGCGTAGGTATTTAAAATACTATATTTTCTTGACTCTAGTCCGCGCCCAGTCCATGGTTACAAAAACAAATCTCGGCTGATAAAAAATAAAAGCTTTCCTTACGTAGATTGTGCCTAGCTCACGCCTAGAGAATTTAAATTTCTAATACTACACATCAAAATAATATAGCTACTTTTTAGTGCAGCTAGAAGAAACTTTCATGAAATAGGGATCCCCATTAACATTACCTGACACTCGTAAAAGCTATCATAGTCACTGTCGTGCCTGTCCGAGCGTATACAAAAAAAAGTTAATTATTGCGTATTCGATGAACGGGACATTTGTTCGATGGTAAATGGCTCGCCAAAAAGATTTTGGACTAGGAAGGACTCAGCGCCCGAATGATTGATTTCTGGTCAATATTTCGCGCACATGGTGGTCCGCAACAATTCACGGAACATTTTTATACGTTAAACTTTAAGCAGGGCGAGGGATTCATTGTAATCTAAACCCCGAGACAAGGTGAAAAAATTAACGGACAACACATCACAAAATGTCAAACCGGAGGGCGAATTGCAAGGAGCGAAAGTATGCAGGCGAGCTGGTTAGTATGGCGTCTCCTAACCAGCTCTGTAAAACTTCGCTCCTTGAAATTTTCCTCCCGGATTGAGACGTTGTGTCGTCTTGCCCGGTTTTTTTTTCTCCTTGTCTTAGGTTTTGGATTATGATATTTCCTAAACAGCTCGCCTCCATACTTTCGAAAGATTCAATTTCATGGGCGTACCAACCGGAGGGGCAAGGGGGCGCTTGCCTTCCTCAGTTCTAAGGGGGGGGGGGGGGGCAAGGCATGTGTTTTGTCCCCTGAAACAGCCGCCACTGGGCCGGGCGAACACTGGCCGGCGGCGCCCAAAGGGTACCAAGGGCACCACCGCCCGGGGGAGGGGGGGGGAGGAAGGGTTCTGGCTTGCCCCCTTACTTAAAAACAAGTTGGTACGCCACTGTTCAATTTGTTTGTTTGTTACACACCTGAGAGCTTTTGCTTTATTGCCCGTGATATGTAGGCCATACGGAAACATGCGCGGCGGTAGCGCGGCTGTGGTAACAGGACAATGTGGTATAAGCAGAAAGAAATAAGCATCGCGCAGTGCAAGAACGACATCAGCTAAGCCTTGGTATCTCACGTTCTCGCCAGATGAATAATGATCCAATGCAGAGTTCGCCAAGCGTATTTGGGTTTCTGGAATCCTTTCAGTGGAGCCCCATTACCAAGAAGAAGACGCACATACATAAAAACCGTAGAACACACTCCCGCGTTCGCGCTTTACTACTTTCAAGATACACACCGAGTGCAGACCACAGAGATTGAGCGTTAGATCTTATGTCAGATTCTAGTCTAATAGGCCGATCCCCGCAGTTAACCAAACGCGATGACGTGATTTGAACACAAAATCGATTGCTCAAGCTATGCCTTCTGGTCCAACGAGACAAGCATCGAAAGCCCCTTGATCACGCTCGACTGTGTTTGTTCTCGTTCTCCGTTCAATCTTTGTAGATAAACATCAACTCGCGGCGTCTAGACGCAAAATTAACCTCGTGATAACCTCTGCTTGCATTCATATATGCTTTGATACCCGGTCGTCTGTTTAGATCTTGAGCACATTTGTCCCGACGGAGCAGGTTTTCAATGGATTCACACTGAGTTAGTTCAATGTTTTTGCTGGGAACGGACTAGCAAATTGCAGATGACTCACACTACTAGGTATACAACAAAGAGGGAATTTTTTCTAGGGGGTGACTGGGGCAGAGTGTGTGCTTATGTGTGTGTGTGTGTGGGGGGGGGGGAGGAGCGTGCGTACGCGGAAGATATATTACTTTCCCCCACCGATGTCGCGGTGTTTTAGTGCATATGATGCTGTTTATTAACCATCTTTCGAGAGTCTGTGGCTCTGTAAATATCGCAACGTTTTATTGCATTAATATTTCGATGCAGTGATGTCTCGTTATCATGTACCCCGTTATTATGAGCAACACTCCCTCCCCCCCCCCCCCCCCCCATATATAGACAAAATTTTCCGTGGCCGACTTTCCCTAAATAATTCTGCCTCGTTCCCAGTTTGGGAACGAACTGAATAAATACGTGATTTTTTTCGTTTTGTTTTGTCATTACAGAGAAAAACTTCTAAATACGGTTCACGGCCCGCAAAACTGTGGCTTTGGTTGCCACATTTCTTGCTTTATTATTTGTGATCTTGACCTTGATTCGCTATTATTGACGACTCACATTATGAACGATTTTTTTCTAGTAAACGGTGGCGTTCATATATATCGAGACATGAGTATAATTTAATCTGAGGCTTTCAATTACGTTGGTGGGTATTTTGCGCCGTGCTTGCTGTCTCCACCTAGGGTGTATCCCAGAGTGAATGAAAAAAAAGTACTTTATTGAGTAAAGACGCTGCCCGCGCAGATGGAGCGCCAGTCAATGTTCATTTCCTATTTTTTCAGTTAATATATGAATCAAGACAAGCTGAGTGAAATCACAACAAGTTCTTCGTATACAGGCCGAGAAGTGCAATGCGCCCAAACGCAGCGCCACTATGCGATCGTGCGCTTTAGGCGGCTTGGGTGGAGTCCCAAAGAGCATCGCGCGGCTACACAATCACGCCTATCCATCCAAGAAGCCTGCGACAAGTTAGACGATTGGGTGATTATCAAGTAGCAAACAAAGTGGGGGTCTAATTCACACTGTGAAGGTGTTTGGCCAGCGAAGCTGTGGTATCATCTGCAACGATGGCTTACTGCACTATACCAAATGTATGACGAAAGAAAAGTAAATGCACTGTACCAAGACTTTTATATATGAAAGGCTAGTGACGGCTACTTCACCCCCCACGTCGCATGCTGCCGTCGCCGCGGAAGCTTAAGCAACAGTAATCTTTACCGGGAAACGTATTCCGTGAGCGCTACGTGCTTCGCATTGTTATCAGGAGCGCCTTATCATCAATTACGAAGTTCGGATACTTGTTTTATGCTTCTTTATTGAAACGAATGCTGTGCTGTATGCTGTATGTGTGACATTTCGCTTCAATCGCTAAAAAGCTTTTTTAGATGCGGAGCATCTCTTGCTCGGGTCTATGTCCCGCGGCGTCGGCGTCGGCGTCGTAGTCCGCACTCACACTACGCATGCGCAACTCTCCTCCTTCCCTCTCTCCAACAGCTGCGCGTTACTCTCTCCGCTCTCTCTCTCTACCAGCTGCGTGCACTTCGCGTGCGTTCGCTTCTCCTCACACCGCGCGCGCATGCGCAACTCTCCTCCTCTAGTCTCCTCTCCTTCGAGTGTGAATATAAGCAGCGGTAGTGCGCTGCGCGCGTTCCCCCGGAGGAGTCGAAGGAGGATAGTTTTGGGCGCGCGGGTCGCAGCGCCACGCCAGGCCTTTCCAGTGGGGTGAGCTTTCCCGCAACTCTGCGGCTGTCGTTTGCTAGCGTTTCTCGGCCGCTCGCGTCCGCCGCAGCCCAAATCCGGCCGGCCAAAAGAAATCAGTCAAGAAGGGAATAAATTAATTACGATCCGCGATGCTCCGCATCACCCCATGGTTCCTCTCGGGAAGATGGTGTCATTTTTCTTCTTCTTTTTCATTGTGAGGACGTTGACACGAAGAAATTGACCACCGAGCCATATACAGCTTCGCTTTAAAATTGCTACGTCGGTGAACTTTTGATATCTAACCATCGTGAGCACAACAAATAACGTCTAAACAAAGTGAAAAAAAAAAAAAAACTTGCGAGATTTGTTTGATTTATGTCAGAATTATTTCACATTCACATTCAAACGCGTAAGCCGATTCACTTTTGCGAAGGTTCTGTTCTAAATTTTAAAGGCCCTAAACTTTCAAAGGGGCACAGACGCTCGTTTGAAACGAAATAAATACGGCGATAGAAAAGCCTACGCTAAACATACACTATGAGTATTTCTACTGTAAGTAATACCAGAAACAGGATTCAACCGCTGCGCATATACCGTTCAATAAAAAATGCACAGCGCGGGCAACAGCTAATATTCAAAAACAAACAGAAAAGGAGAATTGGACTAAAAAATGAATAGAAATTTAACCCGAAGATAGATAATATTCATAATCTATTTATTTATTTTTATGTTTAAATAACAGTGAAGGCTTATCGTGCTTCTCTTCCCTATCTGGACTATGCATTTATCACTGAGATACACGGAACCACAGATAGTTATGCTTTCAAACTGCTTCAGTTGGTTTATCATTGATCACAGAAACGTTTCTGGCAAATAGAAACGCAGCACGCGGCCCATTATGATTACGCTTCTTGCTTCGTGAATTGTCCCTCGGTGTGCTTATTGGCTAATACCGTAATCTTATTGAAGCGATAATAACATGCTCGGGGCTCACCACGAACTGCAATTCTCAAGCTCTCCCAGATTATTATACTCTCTATTTGTACTATTTTTTCTCCCCAGCCTATACATGCAGGGTAGATGCAATTTAAATATGGCACAAAGCGTACCAACGTCGCTGTTTCAAGGGTGCCACTAGCACTCGTAGCACTTTTTATGAGCAATACGGTGAAAACCTGAAGGCGAGAAGGAGATGAGAACATCCGGTGACGCCAGAACGCCGAGCTCTGATTGGACGGATTAGCAGGCAGACGCAAAGGCTATCTGCCTTTGTCTCGATCCACGGTCTCCTTCCAATCGGAGCGACCACGAGAATCGTTTGCTGCTCCTCGTGGATTCTGGGTTCGAGCGTCGGACGCCGGCGCTTCGTTTTGAAAGCCAGACTCGCCGAGTACTGCGCGAGTAGCAGACGACGCTCTTGTTCGCTCTGATTGGGGGTAGACAGTGGGTAGATACAAAGGCAGCTAGCCGTTGCGTCTGCCTACGAATCCCTCCTATCAGAGCTCGGCACTCTGATGTCACCGCGCGCTTTCATCCCATTCTCACATACATTTTCCAGCCGTATATATCCAAAATGTTCCGCTTGCTTTCTGTGCTTCGTGACAAACTCAGCAAAAGTCAGAGGACTAGGTACTCGAAGCATGGCCAATTGGACAAAAAGTATACCTATGCTGGTGCCCTTATACACAATTGGAAAGAGGTGACGGTTGATAATACCGCCACAATCAGCATTGTCTCGTTAAAGTGGCGATCACTGATACAACGCTGGTATTTGATATTAAACTACATATATGAAAAAAGTTTGGGGCATTTAGGTTTTAAATACGCGGAGGAAGTCAGGTGCGCCGCAGCGAAGGAAAGGTGATTCCTTTGAGTCGCTTGCTGAGCGTTATTCAACATTCGCGATTTCACTTACGCAGAGCCTACGCTGCGATAAATATTCATCATATTCTTACAACTTCGGCGTAGTTTGAGCAGGCCGGCACATATGGTCGCAAGTCAGAGCTTTCCGTCGGAGCCACCGCGGCGTACCATTCGATATCATGCAAGGGCATATTGTTGCGAGGCACGTGCGCCCGAAAAATACGTAATTACTTCGAGACGGTTTTGCGCTGACCAGATCGCGCCGTACATGGTAAGCGGTCATTATACAAGCTCACAAGGAGTGTATATAGAGCTATATGTTTTTAATGTTAAACGTGTTTTAAAGTTTACGCTGTATTTAACAGCCAGCAGCTAAAACCTCGTAAAGACAGTCGGTGCATATAGGGTTTAAAAAACTATTCAAGCACAAAAAGAAAAAAATCCTTTGATACGCGATATTAATGCGGCGTGTACGATAATTAGAGTACCACGTGCCGCGTATAACTGGGACGGTGCGATTGATGCGAAGGACCACAGGACACTTTATCGGAGCTCACACCATGTAGCCCTCAGGCCCGACTTAGTCCGCATCTGGTATATACTTTAAGTACAAAACGAGCGTGTTGGCAACAGTCATTAAACATGAGGAAGATACATAGAAAGGGGGACGGACATTGTTGTCAGTCCCCCTTTCTATGTATCTTCCTCATGGTATAGACCAACGCCCATTTTAGAAACAGGTTCGAATTTCCCCAAACCAGGTGAGGGGAAATTTGTTTGGGCATGCACCGCGCCGACAGTAGCGCCACCACAGCGGCATCACGGCAGAGCCGCTTGATGGTCTATGACTCTATATAGACTCTCGTGTAAACAACTTTACAGTAGTCACAATCTTCATTGCAATGATCTTTACAATATTAGAGATCCCTAGGAGACCTGTTCGCATCTCAGTGTCCGGAATGGTACAGGACGCCACAATTCATGCGAGCGAGCAGGGAGTACCGTTTTTGCAGTCATATCAGGAACCGTAAGTGAGCTTTACGCTCACCCCCGAGCTCTCGTGCACTTTGTTGAACCACAGCAAGTACTTACATATGCGGCTGTATATGGGCCATTGCGCTTTGATTTTTCGGCATTGAGTGACGAGCGTGGAAGTGTTCGTTGATCTTAGAAACTCGATAGCGAATATTTTTTGTTGGGTTTGCACTTTCGTCGTGCTTTTTTTATGGAACGCTCTTTAGCGGTCCGAGTTACGACGCCCCACGCCATAATTTTGCGCCTTTTGTCGTGACTCGTGATTTCGTAAGAGGGGGGGGGGGGGCGTTGTGCTCTCTTCGGTAATATTACATCATAGATAACTTTATAGCCACGTGATCGCTTATGAATCGACATTTAAAAAAAATCTGTTAGAGCTTTTTTTATTACTGGATTACTGGCATTTTTGTTTTATCGCAGACACCTTGGTCTCGGTGAGTATAATTTATGCGACTTAAGTTCCTGTATTGCCTCAAAATATACTATTGCCTTGGCGTTCGAAGTTTTAGGTGGGAAATTAATTGTGCTTAAACTACTACAACCGCACCGCTCACGGGGGAGGACAATGAAATCTCGCTGTAGCAATTAAAATCTATTTTTTCTTCGTTTTGTGCGTTCCATGCGCATACAATAGGCTGCTAGACAAAGTGGCGGTCTCGTGCTCAACCGCCATCTCTCGTTAATTAATGTTATTAAGCATGGTGCTGTTCTCTTGTCATTTAATTATTTCTATATCGCAAATTTTCCAGTAGTTTAATAGACCTTTCACAAACTGATTCAAGCAACAAAGGGCATGTTCGAGTGCAGCTACGCGCGCTGCACATGCAGACGTCTGCAGCAGGAACTGCTGTAAAGCAAAAACCCAGAACGAGTGCCAGTTTTTTATGGCTGTCAGCGCCTTATTTTGATTATTTACTTTTAATCTTTGTGCTGATAAGGCGAGCGCGTGCAGCGCGAGCACTTACGCTCCCTGCATTCTCCATGATGCAGGGTAATTTGCCAAAATACCTACACTTGCTACGAGATATTCGATTTTCAGAATCATTATTGTTTAGCATATGTCAAGTATTTGTTAATAAGTGATAATTAGAAAAGTTCTGCTTCTCAAAGAAAATCAGTTTAACTATTAAGTTTAAATCGAAGAAACGGAGCAGAATCAACTGGCTCACTGAAAATATTTGATTAAAAGCACTTATCGGAGATACGGGTACACAAATCCAAAAAGGACTGTACAATATTGAGAAAAACAAAATAAGTTTATTGCCACTGAGAGCGGCAGGGCATGTATTTCGAGCACCCGACCTCCTGCACGTGCTCAATGCTTTCTGTCGCGCTTTAGCTACGTGCACGCCATAGCCTCCTCTCTACTCACAACGCCTGGCAGTTCGACGACGGAGCCATAGAGTGTCCGGTCGCAGATCTTGAGCGCGAGGATCTGGTAGCACGGAGCATCAAAGAGCCATTTCTCGGGGATCCTGGACGTGAGCGCACAGCTTTTACAGCGGCGAGGTCCCGAAACACACTTGTTCGCTTGGGAGAAGTGTGTTTCGGCGTCTCGCCGCAGCGGGGCGCCAGTCACGTGGTTCTCCTATCATCCGTTGTCTGCCGCTCCACGTTTTCCATTTCCGCGGCCGCTTCTCGTGGCGATATGCCATGCTTTGGCAGTACATAGAGGCTATTGTATGACACGCTGAAACGTTGTTGAAGTTAGGAAACTCGCGCTGGACGCAGTACCACTGAAGCTCCTCTCTATCGATCTCAACCTGTCAGTGAATGGTGTTAAAAATAAACTATAAAGGAAGGTTTTTCTCTCCCCAGGGCAGACATTTCATTACTTTTTTGGCCAGAAAGTTGAGCTCTGATTGAAAGCATATGAAGCCAACTTTTTATTGCGGTGAGACGAGGCTACGATCGACTGGTGTCGTCCACATTACTGGAATACGTATTTTTATTTTTTGTTTTGTTTTCAGTTTTTTTTTGCATTTAAAATTGTATAATGTCCGACGGTGACAAATATATATTTTATTTTTCAGTATACGGTCGTATTTTCGGTTTGAATTGTGTTATTTGGACCCTCCTTCAGCGCGCCACATCCGATAAACTGGCAGAACCGAATAAAACAAGAAAAAAAAGCGGCAAGTCAGAAGTTTCCTTGTGTCACTGCCGCGACAGAATAAATTCATCGGCATCATGCTCTCCACATCCTCTATAAAAGCTCTAATATGTAATATGAAAACACTCGCATGGTAAAAACGGGCCTATGTTTCTGCGGTGCTTCGCTGCAGTCCACGTCGAAATGCGATAGCACACCTTGTCTTCTATGAAGGCCAGCCTCTCTATCTCTAGCCAAACGTCGTTCTCTTTCCCCCGGCGTATCTTCGGCGCGTCCTGCGCGGTCAACGTCGTCGTTTCCTTTCATCCATCTCCTCCGCAGTCAGCTCCTTCCTCGTGCGAGTCATTGTGAAGACAGCGGCGCATCCAGTGAGCACGTCGTCCCGCGACCAGAGGCATGCCCGCGATAAGTAGCGAATAATGTACCCTACCCTCCCGGGACACGCGTATGTGGGGGTAACGAGGGGAGGACGGCAGGTGACCTCACCCTCCCCACGAATGCAAATGCGTTCCGATGTGACGATCGGTATGTGCCGGGGGCACGTGTGTAGGGAGTGCCACTGCATTTAGAAAAACCAGGTTTGTTGCGGCAATGCCTTATAGGTAGAGAACGCCTTCACTCTTCACATAGAAGTTTGATCCAATTTTAGCCTGATTAAATTTTAGACTGATTAAAGTTCTGCCTCCGTTTCAATTTCAATCCGACCGCAGGCGACGCGCTTCGATCTGATGGAGCCGATCGAGCATCGCCAAAACTGCAGCGTCAAGGCGATGGTCGCCTTTGTGCGTCTGCTTTTAGCGACAAAACCGATCACGCCGCGCAGTAAATGCGTGGTAATCCTGCGCTCTGCGCTTTTCTTTAATGTGCGTGGTTGGTAAAGCTGGTGACTGCAAACCCCTTCCCCGAAAGAAGACAACGAACGGCGCCGTGACAGTGCACTTCTGGAACTGCTCGATTGACTTCATCGGATCGTATAAACCCTTGCATCGCTTATCACCCGAGCGAAAAATGCTGAGTCACTGAGGTGGGGATGCATGCTCAGCGTCTGATATGCCGCAACACAGAGCTACAGCGCATGTTCCGAAGGCGTTCCACAGCCCAGCAGACAAAGATGGCAGCACGCAGAAGGCGATTTCTGCAAAGACCTACAGCGTGGACTGCGCTCGGACCTAAGGTGAAACGGAGTATACTAAGACGCATGTGGAAATCATGCTTAGCTCAAGGCGTGACGTCTCCTGTTCAGGCTTTTGTGCGGTGATCCATCTGTCGTGTATCATAGTCGTCGGATAATTTTTCTAGTTTCCCTTCTTTCGAAAGTGCGGCTGTGTCCTTATTTTTGCTGCCGACTTTGTTCGATTGGTCTAGAGCTAGTATCGTTTCCTGCTCTTGGGAGCCTGGAGTTGTTGACTGGGGGTACACGGCCGTAGAAAAAACTAACTTACGACGATCATTTTGTTTTCTTCAAGCCGTCGTTATCAGCAGCGATCGTAATCACGAAGAGCTATCAACTGCCGTTCAGTGCAGGTATACGAAACCACCAAACATAAATATTCGCCGATTCGACGTGCTTAAAACAAAGTTTCGATGTTAATTAACTAACCGCCTTCTCACCGCATCTCGGAGAGGTTCCTCCTATTCTGGGATATTTGTGGTAAATAACATTCAAAGAAATATGCGCACAATCAAAATACAAATTTCATTTTGACTTGGAGAAACATTTTGTATTAGAAATGTCATTTGTACGTGACAAATGGCCCGGTTTAATCAACAAGACCAATAACGTTAACAACCGATGCTTTCAGTGTACCGAGATCAAACTATATTGCGCAGCCGGCGGCAATTTGTTTCTATTTCGGAGTTGAATTTCTCTCCTGTTATGGAGAGGCAAACTTCAGAAACTGCTGAATAACCATCTCTGGAACTCTAGCAGTTTCGAACAAAAAACAAACAAACAAGCAAACAGGTAAGCACGTAAGTAACAAAGAAAGAAGATACATCAAGTAAACTGAAAGTTATCCATTGCAGTCGAAGACAATGGTGCTTGGCTGGGTTCGAAACGCGTGGTGCATTGACAGTCAGATCAAAATTGTTCTCGTGCTTCTTTATGTCGCCTGTACGGTTATCAGTGGCGTAATAAACAGAAGAAAAGGGAGGGCAATGCCCCCCCCCCAACCCGCCAGACATTTGGACTATTTCAAGGAACAGACATCCCCCCCCCCTTCTTTCGGACACCTTCGACGTCCCTGACAGACTTTACTATAGCATGACAGCCTGTGCAGCTGTTGTCCCTTCGGTTGGCAAGATTCAAGGAATTGAAATTTGTTTCTTGACAGCTCAAAGAAAATAGGGCCCGTGGCTGCAGTAAGATGAGCACACGATCGTTGTGTTGGGGGCCGAAGAAGGCGGAGGACATTCTTTTAAGTACCCAAGTCGGTAAGTTTGACGACGCCCCGTTGCGCCCCAAATAAGGCACAAAGAACGTTTCAAGCAGAAACGCGAACCGTAATCCTGAACACCGAACGGAAAATCAACAAAGACCTACTTTTTGCGACTGTAACTGAAACAAAACAAACATTGGACTGGACAATAAAAGAAAGCCGGAAACAGAACTAAAAAAGGAATTACCGGAGGCTCCAACAACACACTGAAAATAAAATTCTTGGATCACCGAGGCGTGGTCTTGAAACGCCAAGTACATTTTGTAAAAATGCATGCCATCGAGGTAGTACGCTTAACATTCACATTATTCGACAATATAGTTAATCAGGAAAGCAATTAAAATCATTAGAACGGCGAGTTGGGCTAGTTGGTTGTACATGCTTGAAGTGAACGCAAAACAACGAGGACACGAGGAAAGCAGACAAGGACGAGGCGCACTTTCAACTGAACTTTATTTTAGAAAAACACAGAAACGCAAGCTATGCCCAAAGTGCACATGCGCATGGAGGTAGAGAAAAAGAAAAGAAAAGGAAAAATACAAGAACGAAGCCTAGCGCGTTTTCCATACGTGACTCGTTCATTTCGAAGGAACGTATACTCCCTATCAGATAGAGATAAGATGGGGCGCTATTTACATACATCGGTGCCACTAGATCTTATTTTTATTATTTTTATTTATTTATACTGTTAGCCCTTAAGGGCTGTTACAGGAGTGCAACAGTACACAAAATAGAACACTAGGTAATACAAATGAAGACACATTTTTGACGACTACAACTCACGAAAGACAAGAGTACACTATTTTGATAAATCACGCTAAATACACAACAAAAACAACATTTTACGTATAATATGTTCTCACTGCTAAAATTTACAAGAGCGTACGCTGCTGAGCGCGCAAAACCAACATCAAATAAAGGCAGAAAAAAAAAACACAAACACATGAGCAAATAATAAATGGAGTCACAGAAGTCCCCATCCATTCAAGCATCAAAAACATATAATCGATGTTAAGCACTGCCAGAAAGAAAGGTTCGTTAATACTGGTTATACAATTTAGATATGCCTGTTTCAAAAGAAGCTAGAGTATCACTTAATACTATTTCTTCGGGGAGGTTATTCCACTCTGATATCGTTCTTGGAAAGAAAGAATACTTATAGGTATCATTATTTGGTTTCTCTAAATAAATTTGGCATGAATGAGTACTTCTTAGAGGCCTAGATACACGGGGTGTTATATAGTTACTTGTATTAAGGTTAAACGTTTGATTTCTCAACAGGAATAGGAATTTTAAACGAGCTATTTTCCGGCGATCAGAAAGGAGTGGAAGACTTAGCTGTTTAAGCATTTCATTTACTGATTCGGTTCTTCGATACTTCGACAGTACAAACCTAGCAGACATTCTTTGCACCCTTTCCAATTTGCTTATTTGGTAACTTCTAAAAGGATCCCATATAACAGAAGCGTATTCTAAAGTTGGCCGTATTAACATTTTGTATGCAGTTAATTTTGTTTCAGGTGGAGCGTACTTAAGGTTGCGCTTAAGGAACCAGAGCTTTTTTTTGGCTGTGGAGCAGATGTTGTCAATGTGTGCATTCCAGCTTAGATCAGAAGATATTGTAACGCCCAGATATTTAAATTGAGAAACTTTAGTCAGAGGTCGGTTATCAAATTCGTACACAAACGGAAGAACGTTTTTCTTTTTGTTAGTTATCACAGAAAAGACTGTTTTGTCACAATTAATTTTCATTTTCCATTGTTTACACCATTCTTGTACTTGCTGTAAAGAGGAGTTTAACTGTACCTGATCATGGTGACAAGAAACATTTGTATACAACAAGCAGTCATCTGCGAACAACCGAACAGTAACATTAGGCGCTACCTTTTCCGCAATGTCGTTTATATAACACAAAAATAATACGGGCCCCAATACAGACCCCTGGGGAACGCCGGAGGGTACACTTACAATAGCTGAATTCTTTTTGTTTACTTGCACAAACTGTATTCGATTTGTGAGGTAGGCTTTAATCCACAAAACAATGCTGTCATTTACCCCCAGGTTTTGTAATTTATGAATAAGTTCAAAATGAGGCACCCGATCGAAGGCTTTAGATAGATCCAAACATATCGCATCAATTTGCCCTCTGTTATTAACAGCTTTAGCAAAGTCGTGTATAGTTTCAGCAAGCTGCGTTACAGTCGACAGCGACTTTCGAAACCCATGTTGATTAGAAAAAAATGGCGCACCTCGTCCTGTCTGCTTCTCTTATCGTCCTCATTTGTTTTGGCGCCTCACTTCAAGCAATTAAAATCAAGCTGCTCTAACCCGAGCCGCCCCGTTTCGTGCGCAGTGCGTCATGAATTAAATGTGGGTCACTTTTGGTGAATGTTTCTGCTGGACTTTTGAGTTCGGACATTTTTTTCTGGTAGGCCTCTACCTATGATATCATGTTTGAAGTATTGTGAAAAACACATTTACATCTACATTACATTTCCTTTCGATATACATGGGGCAGGCAAGGTTCTGCAAATTCCATGGACTGTGCAAAGTTCATGTTGATTTTAACCATTGCTTCTTGTACTATGCTCAGAGGGAAATCTCGACGCTTTTATGTTGTTTCTTAGCTTTAACTTGAATTTACGATCTGGCTTGAAGGAACGAAAACTGAGGCGAGTGCATGTTTCTTATCAGATGTGCGGCTTCTAACTAAAAATGAAAGGCGAGCTCGATCACACGCCTTAAGTAACTGACGCTGAACTGGCTTGAGTTGTGGTGGCGACCACCGCTTCACACTACAGCTTAAAGGTGGCGCTAATTGTTTGAGAAAGGGGAGGGGTGAGAGAGCTTACCTGCTTTGTCAAATTAGGTAGAAGTAATTGTGATATTCAGGAAAATATCCTGGTTCCAATGCACACTGGAAACAGTGGTACATAAATTGGTCATGCGTAGATTCTGAAGTCTGAGTGGACTGACTCATTCACAATATTTACTAATGGATTCAAGCCCGCTGCAATTTTTTAATGGCACGTACAGTTTGAAAAAATAAAAATAAAGTGAAGGCACTTGCAGGGCTATGTACAGTGGCCAAACAATACGCCTCCTGGTGGGCTCATTTCGTCTTCACGCATGAAAGGAAGAGAAATTACTAGAAATAATTCGTTAGATAACATTAATAGTGTGATCAATGAAAACTGATTATTGTCCAGGATTGGTGTAACTATAACAAGTTGACGTTGAATATAAAAAAACTAAGTATGTTATATTCCACTCAAACAAAAAACAAATCAACTATGCTAACTGCAAAATTTATATTACCAACTCTCTTTTAGAACAAGTAGATACATTCAAATATCTGGAGTAATATTCGACTCGCCCCTTCAGGAGCATCACATTGCCTATGTTATCACTTTGTCATATGCTTGCTACATTCTGCTGAAGGCTCGACAGTGCTTCGACTCTTCAACCTTAAAAATTATTTGCTTCTCGATATTCTGCCATTTAACGCCTGTACAGAAACATGGGGTACAACCTATATTTACGTATCTGCATACGTATGGGTTTACAAAAAAGACGAATTCGAATTATAACCAACTCACACTATACACAGGCATCGAATACATTTTTATTTCATCACCTCAACGTGCTTCCACTTCATAAATATTAAAGTATAAAATTGCCGCTGTTTTACGAAATAATGACCTCTAACAACCGCTCTCTCGCTATACTTCTTAAAGGTTCCGTCAAACTAGGGCAAATTTGTCGGGGCACTGTATTCACAATGCACAACGTTTACGGGAAAGGGTTAATTCCAATTCTGTGGGACAAAAATCTGGAACGCCCTTTCGAACGACCTTCGGAATTCGCATACTTTTAACAAAGCACTTTGAAGCATTATCTTCTCTTATCTACTTAGATCATCGTTCATCCTCATCATCGTTTCTTTCAATCAATCAATCAATCAATCAATCAATCGAGTTTATTGTCATGAGTTGCAGCATACAAATTATTGAGAACCATCTGGGCCCATAGCCTTTTGGCTAGTTTGGGCCCATTTTAATAATAACATAGTAGGAAGGCAGCACTCTTAAGAAATATTACTGGAAATACAATAAAAGGAGAAAAAAAGAAAAGAAAAAAAAGAAAAGACAATAGCAAATAAACGTAGAAAGTGACTTGTTCAACTACATCAGGTAATTTATACATTATATAATAACGACACGCATAAGGAGCACGAGTGTATTCAAAGTGAAATCAATTTTTTTATGAATTCAATAACAGAATATGCGATTGAGTTTCAGGATGGTGGGAGACATGTTCTATTAAGAAAAATATAGTATTTCAAAGCGCTGTTAAAGTTGCCTGACTGGGTGACTGAAGATGGTAATGTGTTCCAGATTTTAGTTCCGCATGATTGCATCAGTCGCTCGCCGTATACGTTTCGAGACCGTGGTATGTTAAAGTGACCAGATGTGTTCGCCCTTGTTAATCGAGTACCCTTAATTAAGATGTTCGCTGCCAGTGGATTGTTTGATTTTAAAATATTATTTATTAAGCAAGCAATCTTATATTGTTTAATTTCCAGAAATGTGAAAATGTGAAGTCGATGAAATATGATATGTGACGGTTGGGAATAGTGGGAGTATGTCAAGATTCTGAGGGCTCTCTTCTGTAATTTGATCAATGGCAAAAGGTAAGTGTCATAAGTTACGCCCCAGGCCTCAATACAATATGTTAAATGACTATGAAATATAGCAAAATATATAAGTTTCATCGTGGGAGTGTCAAAGCATTGTCTCGCCTTCAGTAAGGCAAAACAAGCATACGTTAACTTTTTACATGTGTTTATAATGTGCTGTTGCCAATGAAGATGAGAATCTAATGTTACTCCCAGATATTTAAATGAACTAACTTCTTCCAGGATTGAATTTCCGATGCAAATTCTGAAACTGTCGGTATTAACATCTTTTTTATTGGAACGAAAAACTATATACTTAGTTTTATTTATATTTAAAGTCAATTTGTTAGAATTAAACCACTCCTGAAGAACTGTTAGTTCTTGATTGATTGTGTCTTGTAAGTTACCCAATGATTGGTCCGTGTAAATTAAGACGGTATCATCAGCGTACATTATTATGTCAGAGTTTAAGGCCATGTTAGGTAAGTCATTAACGTACAATGAAAAAAGTATCGGTCCCAGTACAGATCCCTGGGGAATTCCGGTGTTTATTTGTCTTATCGAGGATTTATGATCTAACAAAGAAACAAATTGCGAACGAGATGACAAATAACTTGTAAAGAAATTTAAAGAGTGACCTCTGAAACCATATCGTTGTAATTTATTAAGAAGAATTTTATGGTCTACGGTATCAAATGCCTTTTTAATATCTAAGAATACACCGATACTAATGTTATTGTCATTTAAGGACTCATTAATTTTCTGAGAGAGAGAGATAACAGCACTAGTAGTTGACTTATTTGGACGGAATCCATGTTGATGCGGGGTGATAATATTGTATTTTTCTAAAAATGAGTTAATGCGTCGTACAATTAATCTTTCGAATAGTGTATTAATCGTGCTTAAAACTGATATAGGCCTATAATTTACAGGTTCATTAACGTTCCCACATTTATGGATTGGGCAGACTTTAGCGATTTTTAGTGCATCTGGATATACACCTTCTGTTATAGAATGGTTAAAGATATGTTCCAATGGAGAGCTAAGTACATCAATATTGCATTTTAAGACCTTAACTGAGATGCCATCAGAACCTGCAGATTTTTTATTAGACATTGAATTAACTAGATTTATAATTTCTATAGTCGTAATTTCTTCAAAAATAAAAGTTTTTGGAAGAAAGTCAGGTAGAGAAACGGAATGCGCACTGCCGCTGGCAATGTTGTTAGCTAGGTGGTCTCCAATATTAGTGAAGAAAGAGTTGAATGCGTCTGCAGTCTCATCCGTTACTATAACAGGAGTTGTTTGCTTTTGCGATCTTGGCTTAATAACAGAGTTAATCACATTCCACGTTTTTTTGAAGTCCCCATGACTTTCGGATATAAGATTAGAGTGATATTCTTTTTTACGCGCTCTTATCAGTGATAGAGATAGGTTGCGATGCATTTTGTATTGTGCCAAGTAGTAAGAATTATGTTTATGACGTTTCAGTTTCTGCTGCCACATGTTCTTCTCTTGAAGTGCGCCTAAAATTTGACGAGTCATCCAGGGGCAGATCGGTTCTGAATAATGTGGTTTTCTCAATTCACTCGACGAATCAGCGATTGCAGTTTTTAATACTGTGATAAAATTTTCAAATTCGATATTGATATCGGAATTGAATAGTAAATTAAAGTCAAATGCCGATAATTTTCTATGCAAAAGTTCGTAATTAATGCGATACCTTAAATAGGGTGTACTAAGGTGAGGTGTTTCTTCAGCGTTCATAGGTAGAAATATGAATATTGGAAAGTGGTCGGCAATGTTTGTCTCATATACACCAGCACCGTCGTGTGCGTCTTGATTACATAAGATGTGGTCAATGAGCGTGGATGAATCGGGTGTCACTCTTGTTGGTTCTGTTATTACATTCGTGAAGTTAAATGACTGTGTTAGAAGTAGATAATCTGTGGGCACAGTTTTACACAAATCGATGTTGAAGTCACCACAAATGACAGATTTCTTACTGCTTTGCGTAATAAATGTAAGAATGTCTTCCATTTTATTGAGGAACAAAGACATAGATGAATCCGGCGGTCTATATACAACAGCCACCACAACACCATAACAAAGTTCCAAAAAGAGAGCTTCTATATCATTAGTTGAACATGTTAGATGAGGGAGCTCGTTAAATAATATAGATGATTTTATATACAGTGCAACACCACCGCCTCTATGAATTGCATTTCTAGGTAGCGAAACCACAACATACCCAGGAATATCAAAATGCTCGTCACTTTTTAGCCACGTCTCGGTTATGCCTATTATATCATAAGTAAACGAATGTTGGGATAGAAAAGCAAGAAGGACGTCTCCATTTTTGTGAATACTTCGGACGTTGCAGTGTAGCACGGAAAGACAAGCTTTCTTTGAGTATAACGTATTCACCGAGGTGACAGATAGCATTTTAGTTCAAAGTCTCAATTTATTGTATAGAAGCAGAGGGGAGGGAGGGCATTACACAATTTGTACGAGGTCGTCATCACAGGTAATTTGGATCACCTTTGAGTTATCTGCTTTTCTCATCAGAATCCTACCTCGTGAAGTCCATGTGAATTTCCAGCTTTTTTCACGCTTCAGTTGCAGGGCTTTCCCAAGCAGGATCTTATTTTCCATGCATAGGTGCTCATTGATGTAGATTGGTTCATTTGTTGGGAAGCCGAGAGCCGCGGCATTTAGGCGCTGTTTCTTCGCCGCTTGTAGTACACCGTCACGAACGGAGTGTGCGAAGAATCGAACAATAATGTTTGATTTAGTTTTATCTTTCGTCGGTACCCGGTGGATGGCATCTATGTCCTGACTTGCAATTTTTGTGCGAAGCTTCTCGCCGATGTTTACGATTATTTCATCGAGGGACTCGGTCGGAGACAAAGGGACTCCCTTTATCTCGATATTGCTCCGTCTGCTGTACTGTTTCAGCTCTATCAGTTCTTTTTTTGTTTCTGAAAGCTGATTGTATAGGTCAGTACAGTCTTTGCGGGTATTAGTAACCGAGTTTAGCATCTAATATTGCAGCAACATGATTAAGGAGTACTTTTGTTTCTTTCTATTGACATATGCCTGTCGCTCTGTGTTCTTGCGATATTTTGTTGATGAGCCCAAACTGGCCTAGCGTATATGGGTTCATATCATACATTTCAATATTTTGTATACTTTTTCGGTCAATAAAAGATTGAATTAGTTAATTCGAGTACTTATTCAGCGTCAGAACGCCGAGCCCTGATTGGCTGATCGCGGTCCCCTGTCTGAGCGGCTGCCTGCTCCTTTGCAACAACGTCTGCTCGCAACGTCGCTCATGCGTCTGTCTGACCTTTCCTGCGACTTTCGGAAGTGCAGGTCTTTACGAGCGAGCTCGACTTCGCCTTTCAGAGACGGCAGACGAAATAACTCGAGCGGTTCGTTGTTTTTGTCGAACAACTAGCAGACGCGCATCAAGGAGGGAAGTCAAAGTACTCACTGGCGAGGTGTCCCGAGACGCCGAGGTTTGTTTGCTAAGAACTGAGAGTGAGCGTGTTAGTGTCCGCAAGTTCCCTCCCAAATACTTTTCCCCCCTTTCGTGTGCGGCAAGACTCCTCATTCTTTAACGGCGTTAGCGGGTTGGCGCAGTTAACGTCGTCTGCTTTACGTCTGCTAGTCAAAGCGATGGCTCCTTTACCTTTCCTGCGTCTGTCGGATATTCACCGCTTTTTCACCGGCGAGAGTCACCGTTGCCTCGGAAAACAAGGAGATGACAAGAGGGAAGAGATTGACCTCTTAATCTAAAATTGAGGTCAGTGATCACAGTATAATACGGGAAGGGTTCACAAGGGTCGCGCTGGCACATTCCATTCAGCACGCCAGCCGGTCGTGGGCAGACGGTCACCGAGTCGGAGTGGTTGCTTGAGCCTATCTGCCGAGTTCGCTTGGTCGGTGTCGGTGGAATCGTGGCCGTTGGAGCTTTTCCCGGGTGTTTGTGGATCCAGCGTTCTTGTTCGTCGTGGTCTGGTTCAAGTACTTTTTACTTTTTTTCTTGCTGCTTGAAGTCGGGACGCGAGAGAAGCGCACGTAGAAAAATAAATGTCCGTTGGTCGTCGCGACCGCGACGCTGTCGGCCATGCTGATTTGATCGTGAACAAGTGCGTAGCTTCGGAGCTGTCGTAGGATTTTGTCGTAACCTGCGCAAAACTTACGAAAATTTCGTGGCTCGTGAATACGAATTTGTTTCTAAGTTTTGTCTTGCGTATAGTTTTGGCGTAAGATAGCTTCGTGAATCTGGCCTCTCCACTATGCAAAAGTCGCAGGGAAAGGTAAGACAGACGCAGACGACGTTGGAGCGAGACGACGTTGCGAAGCGGGAGCAGACGACGCTCAGATAGGGGACCGCGATCAGCCAATCAGGACTCAGTGTTCTGACGTACCACTCACCCCTGCGCGAGGAGCAGACGGACTTGCCCTGCGCATGCGATCGTGAAGGGTAAGCGCAGGGCTCTGCCATCTGTGGCGCCGCTCTCGCGGCCGCCTTTAATGGACGCAAGCGCAGGATTTCGCGGCTGTTCCAGTTTCGGTGTCAGTCCGTCTGTCGTTTGCGACACGAATCGTGGTTGCGTTACGGACGGTCGCATCTCTGCTGCACTGATAAGCGTATTTGCGGGCTGTCGGGATGTCGCCCGCTGCACGGATCGTGCTCGGCGTTGCGGAGCTTGCGCTGTCGTCCGCTGCACGAATCCTGTTCGGTTGCGGACATCGCTGTCGTCTGCTGCACGAACCGTGCTTGCGTTGCGGACGCTCGCGCTGTCGTTCATTCGCACGAATCGTGATCAGCGTTGCGGGCGCTCGCGATGGTCACGCGTTACGCAGATCGCGCTCGCGTTGCGGACGCTCGCGTTGTCGTTCGTTGCACGAATCATGCTCGCGTTGCGGATGCTCGCGCTTTCGTCTGTTGCCCGAATCGTGCACGCGTTGCGGACGCTCGCGATGTCGTCCGTTGCACGAATCGTGCTCGCGTTGCGGACGCTCGCGTTGTCGTTCGTTGCACGAATCACGCTCGCGTTGCGGACGCTCGCGCTGTTGTCTGTTGCCCGAATCGTGCTCGCGTTGCGGGCGCTCTGCGATGTCGTCACGTTGCGCGAGATCGTGCTCGCGTTGCGGACGCTCGCGTTGTCGTTCGTTGCACGAATCATGCTCGCGTTGCGGACGCTCGCGCTTTCGTCTGTTGCGCGAATCGTGCTCGCGTTGCGGGCGCTCGCGATGTCGCCGTTGCACGAATCGTGCTCGCGTTGCGGACGCTCGCGTTGATCGTTCGTTGCACGAATCATGCTCGCGTTGCGGACGCTCGCGCTTTCGTCTGTTGCCCGAATCGTGCGCGTTGCGGACGCACGCGCTGTCGTCCATTGCACAAATCGTGCACTCGTTGCGGACGCTCGCGCTGCGTGTCTGTTGCCCGAATCGTGACGCACTAGGGTCGCTCGCGCTGTCGTCTGTTGCACGAATCATGCTTGCGTTGCGGACGCTCGTGCTGTCGTCAGTTGCGCGGCTTGTGACGCAAACGAGAGCGCGAGTATCCGCAACGCGCGCACGATTTGTGCATCAGACGACAGGCGGGGTCTGACAAACAAATACGGAACAGCGGTGGAGTCTTTCTGCGCATGCCTGAAGGTTCACAAAGGTTCTGCGATAGTGGCGCTACAGATAGCAGAGCCACGCGCCCATCAGTTCTCGCTTACATTGTTGGCCACTGCACACGAGAGGCACAAGAGCAGTGAAAATCTCTGCCACAAAAAAAAATGGTAAGGAGCTTTGTTATTACCTGGAAATTTTTTATCATAGTTTGAGCGCTATAACGTCGTGTTATACGTTTCAGCAAATGTGAAATTTATTGTTATAATCTACAAACATTCCACCGTTGGCCTAAGTGTTAAAGTCTTCGTACGTTCCGCTAGAAAGACAAGAAATGGGCTGGCATTCATTTTAATTTTTTATTTGGAATCAGGAACATTTCCAGTGGTCATATGCCCGTCTGCGCGGCATGCGCGACATACTTCAGCATGCTCTACTTCCTTGTATGCTGCGTTAACTCCAACGATCTTCAAAAATACGGAACATAGCATAAATACACCTACTTTCTCTACATATACCTTATTTACACGAGTAAGAGCACGTTTATACTCCAACGTAACGTCGACGGGCGCGGCGTAGCGTAGCGCGCAGATATTGATTGGCCACAGCTCTCGAGTTCCTGGTTGCCGACCAATGAAAGGCGCGCGTTCTGCGCTACGCCGCGTTCACCGCGCTCAACGTCGGAGTATATACAACCCTCAAGGATGCATCGTGTATGAACCGAGGTCGAGGCAACATTTTGTCGCGAAAATGCAAATCGCGCATATAGCCTTTTTACTTCAGGACGTTGTATTTGTCCCGTAAGTTTGAGTATTAGTGTGGCCTGCGGAGCAGTAAACGCGCGAACTCGATCTGTATTTCCAAAAAGTTTATTTCCCAAAAATAGACATGCTTGATAGTCTCCGCTGTGACTTTTGCTTGGTAATGCACGCTGTATTTCAAATTCATAATTTGATTTATCTAACGAACTTGGCAATCTATTAGAGTAGGTGCGATCGAAAGTCACTTCAGGAAATATTCGAATATTTATATAGGTACTACGGTCATACGCTATCCGCTTATCGATACGAATGGGGAATACCTACAAAAGTTTAAAACCTCCTTCTGCTCCCCAGCGCTCATTTCTAGCTTTTAGTTTTCAGCTGGGAGTCACCTGAACATTAATTAAGATACAAGATGGTTGTTAGTTTAATGTAGTGTTGGCAGTCGGTTGCAGCTTAGCTGCTTTATCAAAACCGCGGTCTGTTCTCCTGCAAAGCACCCTCGGCACTTTCGGGTTTTGTTAGGCAGCAGCATGTCAAGGGAAGAAAAAATACACAGACCCTTGATGATGCAATGTCTTGAATTGCTTGCTAAGTCTCACGTATTGCTACAGTCTCATAATGTGTCGTTACATCTTTAGGATTGCTTCATGCTGCTCCGTCACAACTGGATTATCGGCTGCAGCATAACAGGAGAACGGGCGCGTGGTTTCGAAATATTGATTGCTACGTGCAGCAGTTGATGAACAGCGTTACCCTTAAGAGTTAAGGACTCATGAAGAATGCTTCAACTCGAGGGCCAACGCCGCCGCATGCTACCTTCACAACTGCGATCTTCACACCAAAACGCGGGTTGAAAATGTTAAAAATGAAGTCTCCCTGGAAAAACACTCCGCTTAACTGGCTTTTTTTCTCTTTTTGTGTGTGTGTGCTCGAGAATGGGGATTTGTCGAGTTAATAGGTTCTCGAGGGACGAGGCCGAGATGATGTTTCGGTTGTGGAATTTGAACTAGCAAGGAAAACTAGGACGGCTCGTAGCAAGCTCAACTCCGAAACAGAATACATTGTCTGAGTCCAATATATTTTGTGACTCGCAAAAAGCTCACATGTAAGCAGAAGCGAACAGATTTTATTCTTGCTCTCCAGAGTCCAAGGAAAGGTTGCTTTTTCTAGGGCGTACAATGTCAGTAATTAGAAGTTTACTCCGAATGAAACTTTTGAAAATGTTCCACTACGTACGATCTAAAAGAAATCATATCGTGTGAAAAAAAGAAGGTCAATGTGGAATATTTGTGAATCATGATGTTTAAAACTTGAGACTTGGAAGGAAAGTTGAACATCTATTTGAAGAAAGGTGAAAGGCAAGCTTCTCAAACTCAGATAACAAACTTTATTTCATACAACGCTTTACAAAAGTTCTCCAAGGTCGTCCGCAACGTGCAAAACAAAAACAAAAAAACTACTACACTTTGTACTTACTGCAAAACAAAGCGTGTGTAAGTTTTTCACTTTGTATACCATTTTGGGAAAGAGTATAAAAGGGTTGTATGAAATGAATTTTGTTAGCTGAGTTTAAATCTTAATCTTTGTGAGACCGTTGGTCGCTCTACTACATTGCCGAAATATACTAACGACCGTGGTTCGGAACGCTCAGCCTAATTGCCGTGAGCTCCAACCTGTTCGTGAAGCGTGGCAGAACCGCCTGACCCAGGGAGCTTTTCTTCTTCACTTTCTCCCGGGGGACCTTTCCGTCCCCGTTAGCGTTCCCGAAGTCGGAAGCAGGAGTCACTACTTTCCGACTTCGGGAGACACTGAGTCCCCCCACAAAGCGATGAAGATCGGACGTGTCGCGATGGTCTTCTTTGCTCGCTCTGGACTGCGCCCTCGGGACGGTTTCGACATGGTGAGCCTTTTGTCTGACCTTGTCGGCGCAGGGGTTTTGGGACAGTGTGTCTTTTGGGTTCTAATAAACACCGTTGAACCCAGTCCCTTTGTGGTACGCGCTCCTCCTTTTTAGAAAGCGATCAGTTGTGCAGCTGACGTTCGGACCCGCCCGTAGCGGTGTTCTCAAAGAGAAATCCGCGGTGTGTGGGAATTGGCTTGGCGTCTCCCGATTGGAGTCCGCCACTGAACCTTGGGTTACCACCACCCCTGACCATTCCACATCTTTCACCTCGCTTCTGTTTCTTCCAAGATATATTGAAGTTGTATTTCCAGGTCTCAAGGTTTAGACATCATGATTAAACCGTACCTAGTGATTTTTTAGCATCTAGTACCGCTCCTAGTGACATGCTTTATTACCCAGTAAATTACGTATAACTCTTTTATTACATATTTCTTTATGTATGTTTTTTTATTACAAAGAACCTATATAAGTGCACTAACGAAATACTTTGTATGCGCCGCATAGTTTGCTGCACGAATGTGTTATTTTGAGGCACACATATATGCGATTTAGAATATATATCTGCTAATCGCACCAAATCTGTCAACGTACAAAAATATAAAGCAACTCGTCAAAAAGTCTCACTATACTCAACATATATTATATTAAAAACACACTTGCAAGCAATGGAAAGAGAGAAGCACATCTAAGCGCCGACTCCCAACTGATATATTTGGAAATAAAGGAAGGCGAGTCATCCTAATTTCCCAATACATCAGTGGGGGAAAGCGCTCCGTGTTCTTTCTGCTCTTCCTCACTGCTTGTAGGCTGTTTCTTATTGATCTCATCCTGCAAGTAGCTCAACACCCCACTTGAATACTCAACAGATTTGACTTTGATGTTCCGAGTTGTGGTTGACATATACTCAACTACACGTTTTCCGTACGAATTACGATATCACAGAAGGATGAAATTATCTAATACCCAGTTCCAAGTGCCATGAACCGACTTAGGGCATACATAAATAAGGGCAGTGACACGTGAGGGAGGTGCCATTCTTAACGTGAAACGTTCTTTGGCTAGGTGCTCAGCATTTCGTGAAGCCTGATAAGAAAAGCTTGATGAGTGTGGCCGCGAAACTCGATGCTGATTGGATAAGAGGGAGTCACGTGACCACAGAGAAAGGCGAGGGGAGCTCGACCACCTGTGAGCAATGAGGGAGAGGAGTTGGAGAGTATGGAAGGCCCCGAAGATCGCCAGGTTTGTCAACCATGAATACGCGAGAACTGAGAGTATCGCTAAACTTTTGCGATGCTAGAACATTTCACGTATGCAACACAACTGCCTAACATTTTGCACATAAATTCTTCGTTTTTCTTTTTAAGTAAAGGGATTTGAATTGGTAATAAAGTTTCGCTGCACACCATCTTATCCTTCACGATCATGCTCCCAGGTATCGGGCAAGCAAAGAGCAGACGTCAGATCTGGACTGGCCAATAGTGCCCGACAGCCAATAGCAATGCAACTGCAGCCTTACAAAAGCAAAATAACTTTTAAAAAAGCAACGATATCTTTATTATTCTCCACCTGCTATTTAATTGTCAGCGGGAACGAATATCCAATTTTCTTACAACGGGCTATTGCAATTTCGGTCCACACTCCATACTAACAAAAAGCGGGACTCATTCGGGCATCGTTAAAATGCATGAGCTCAAAATAATAGTCGTAAATAAGAACTATGTTCTGTTTTAACCGGCACTGGAGTGCGTCCGTGCTAATTCAGAAATAAAATATAAGTGGTACGTTTTCTGGCAACGATTAACGAGACAGGGTAGAGTTAAAATATGCAAGCAATATTTTTTTCTGTGATTTTAAATGTATAATTTATTTTAAAATCAGGTCGTCTTAATCTCTCGAGTGTTTTACTGCCTTTTTGAGCAACGTTTTGGTGCTTGGATTTGATGATATCTAGCAGTGCTATCCCAAGCGCCTTTTTTTACTTCCTCATGCACGGCTCGTTAGAGAGCAGTTTCAAGGCTCGACTACTCATATTCCTAAAGCTTTGAAGAGAGAGGACTTCAAGATGTATCTGACAACAGCAGAAGATAGTTAGTGCTTAACTGTTGCAGGCCAGGCAAAGCTTGAAACCATGTGTGCAGGTTCTGTCTGCATGTGATTCAATCCCAGCTTTTATTATGGCGTTAATCCCCTTTAGGACTTTAGCAGGAAGCGGATTTGGATTACGAAGCAAGATGCGGTGTCTATAACGCTTCAATATTTGTGGAAGGGAGCGCAGTTCGCAGACCTACGTCAAAGAAATTTAGGCGAGAGGGCCCAGCGCCGAGAGCAGCATCCTTATATCAGCTTAAACATTTCAAAAATGCGAGTTGTGGCTATTGATGAAATACATAGCACAACCTATGTAGAACCTACTGTCGAAGCCTAGAACTTTTTCAAAGATGCCTAATTGGGTCCCCGAACCCAAACGGGATCTTTAACATTGTTGTTTGGGAGCGTGCACCAAACCATGGGTTTGTCGTTGGACTGCAGATGCTCAGAATCATCCCACCAGGAGCCCTTTTACATTTAACTGCGGTAGCGCTGCAACATGAGTCAGTGTTGTTGAAGTTTTGAAGTATTTCTCTAATATACTACACCATAAAAGTTACCTGAGCAATATTCGCTTCAGTCGAAGCTCTCTTGCTGCGTAGACAGAGCTGCGCAACTTGCAGGACAGATAGATGGTCCAGAAAGCAAGACGGCAGGTAGGGAATAAAATACTATAAAGTGGCGGTGCTAGCAAGTAGCTGCCTCGTAGCGATCAGACCGAATGCCTAGCTTTCTCTGGTACAAAGAAAACATTTGAAATAACGATCTAGTTCACCTACTTTGAAGTCTATTTTTAAAATACAAAACCTTGTTAGAATTCGCTGTATTATTTTCGGACACACCAAAGCTAGAAAGTAATGTACCTTTGACAGTGTGGTACATACTTCGCACTGTCAGCATGTCTGCATGATTACGGCGCAGTAAGTTCGGGCGTGATTCCTTTAGCCGGTTAAACCAAACCCAAGAAAAAGAGGGCGAGCGACGTGACGATACGCTTTTTGCGTTGTTTAATTACAGGGTTTGAGTATAAAAATCAAGATGATTTCAATAATTATATAAATACTGGGACTTAAATTGTGATTTAAATCGGAGACAGTTTTACTATAATGATTTAAATCGAAAATTTCCCGCAAAAGCTAGGTAATACCCCCAAAGTACTTTTTATAAACAGTTTGTCTATCATTTTATGCATAGCATGTGTGCATTTGTTTCGTACTCAAACGAAAGAATCCCCGAGCAAGAAGGATTTATTTCAGGCAGAATAAACACTAGCAAACAGAAGTGCTCTTCTGATGCGAATCGGCGCATTAAGCTTTCTTCCTAATATTTTCTTCGTTCGTTCGAAAACAACAAAAATACGTTTAGATAAAAAAATATTATATGTATTCTAGTGTGACGGTTACATTAAAAAGTTGTTAATTAAACTATGTTTTCTAATATTTCTAGTATCGACGAGGTTTACAATTAATATATCTTGTTAAAAATCAAACTAGGAATTAAAAATCACTATCACTACAACGATTTTTAATCAAATTAATCTGGTTTAAAGAAAATAAATCCGATTTAAATAGAGTATATTTGAATTAAACCAAATTAATCTAATTTAAATTGAATACATATGATTAAAGAAAAACTGATTTCGAGTGACTTTACAAACAACAATTGCGACTTTTTTCTACAATGCACATTTGGCCTCATTGGAGCGCTGGGTGTGTTCAAACTTGGTGAAAAATAAAGTATAGAACCGTGCGATTTCACTAAAACAATCTTTTATATCTTGTGCCTAAACAAATTCCTGCAACAAAACAGATGTAACAATTCTAAAGATATAAACGCATAATCAAAAAAGATGAAATGTTAAATTTGTCAAAACTGTAACGTAGCTTTCAACTTGTTCCAAACGTGTATCGGTGTGGTCTGATCTAGCATTGAACGAAGGCGGGATTTACCGTCATCAGCAACATTTCAAAAGCGCGCTTGCCGCCATACAAAAAACTGGAGAGTTTCCCATCGCGGAAACTTTAAACACAAGCAAAACGCCAACATTCGGAAAAACACTCAGAGTGCCGAACTGAAAGACGTGACACTGGAACATACCAATAATATTCTAACGCTTTGAAATCACTCTACATGATAACGCTGTATTTCCTGCCGAATATTTACGCCGGAATGGTGTTTGCAATATAGGTGACCCTGCTCGAAACCGCTCTATTAAAAACTGGTCTAGGAAAATGAGTTTGAAATTCCCCTTTCTTCCCGTTTCGACATGTCTGTTGCGCGTGAAATTTATTGCGCGCGAGTTGGAGTAAAGAGCCCGTTGCACAGACCAACAGATGAACGCTCTGCTAGCCAGGTTTGCGCCTCCTGGTGCGAAACTAAGCTATGCCCGTGTGTAATTAATAATAATAATGATAATAACAATAATAATAATAATAATAATAATAATAATAATAATAATAATAATAATAATAATAATAATATAATAATAATAATAATAATAATAATAATAATAATAAATCAATCAACCCTGTGTTTATTAAAGCGTCCAAGAACAACCAACCGGTCTTAGTGCTGGCATCACTTATAAAAAGCGTAATCTCAATAATTCCACCAGAGACAATTCGGTTTAGTACAAGGTCTTGGAACTGTTTCACTGTTAGAAGAATTTTCCCGACCTCCTCCATTCTGCTTTTGTCAAAAATCTACACAATTGCGCCCTATTTTTAGATATTTCTAAAGCTTTTGACTCGATCGACCTCAGTATATTGCTTCAGAAATTGCACAAGCTGGGATTTCGTGGCAACTTTCACACACTTCTTACAAATTATCTCTCTAATCGTTCCCAGGTTGTTGCTCTGGCAGGTCTAAACATGCAGGTACACAGGTGTCTCTTACATGTGGTGCTCCACAAGGATCCATAATCTACCCCTTATTGTTTAATATTTATGTAAATGATCTTGAAGAAAACATCTTAAATTGTCATATATTTCAATATGCGGACGATACAGTTTTAGTCGCGTACATCAGCCCGTACAAATACTACAACAAGCTGCTTTCACTGTTATGAACTGGTTTCGTGACAACTGTATCAACGTTAACCCCTCAAGGACTAGTTTTCTATGCTTTAGAAATCCTTTAAAACAAACTGTGACAAACATTCCTCTGTTCATTCATACCTCTGATTGTGCTTCTTGTTCCTGTACGGCGGTTTCTTATGTCGATTCAGTTAAATACCTGGCCGTTTATTTTGACAGCGACCTTGCTTGGAACACCCACCTGTCCTATAATTGTAGCAAACTCAGAAGTACTGCCTGGCTTTTGTACACCATTAGAGATCTTGCTCCGATCTGTGTGCGCAGAGCTGTTGCCAGCAGTCTTGCGTACAGCGTTTTGAAAGATATGGAATTACTATTCTTTCCAATTGCCCCATAAGATGGCAAGTACGCATGGATAATATTCTGCTGAACTTACTGAAGAGCTTGGCGTATAACTGTGATTTGACAGATTGTGGAAGTATATTTGAGTATCTTGGTTTACCTTCCTTCCAAAAGTTGTTCGTGAATTCAGTAATTTTGCGCCACTTATGGATGGATGATTAAAAAAAAATCATGTCCTCCCAAGTTTTAAGAGATTGTCCTCGCTATGTTGTACCTCGCATAGAGTTATTACAATAAACGCTAGGGGCTCAGGTGGCACTAGTGTGCTGTTGCATTTTGAAGCAGACAGCAAGCAGTCGGAAATTGACTTCCGGTAATGTATTCTATGGGAAAAAAGCGAGTGCATTTTCTCTCTGCGCTCAATTATAAGAGCAAAAATCACGCATAATTTGTACGTACTAGGCACATTGGAACACTTTCTCAGTCACGCAGACGAAATAATTGGTCAGTTACAGCATTTTTATTTAAAATTCGTGGCATGAAAAACGGTGCTGAAACGGCTTCGTACGTGTATTATTGTGCGCACTGTCGGACACTGTTAGCGCGAACACGGCGTCCACGCTTTCCAGCATGGGGGATATACGTACCAAACGAACAAAGGACATGTTGGAAACCAAGAGAGACGGCAAGAACTACGCAGTAACACTGGATAAGTAACTCATTGTGCATGCAGACGATCAAAATAAATTGAAAGCCACGTAACATAGTCAGATATGCAATCAATAAGTACTGCCTTATTATCTGCTCATGAATATGTGCGACGATGCATGTAGGTTCAAATCATCAACCGCACCTCCAAATCTTTGCAAATAGGGAGAAGTCAGAGAACAGGTGCCCGATAAAAACTGCCCGACATAGGAAATAATAAAAAGACACACCTTTCGTAGCCCACGTATTTTATTTTTTACATTCGAATGTTTCTTTAACCGATCGTAAAGATGCACGACGGAGTTATTTTCATCCAAGTGACAGGACGGGCATATTAGCAATATATAAGCGCCACCGGAATGCTAGCGAACCTGAACACACTCTACATTCCTTTCAATCGTTAGTTTGCTTAGAACCGTCACTCGTTTTCACATACCTTCCTTGAAACAGAGGTTTGGGCCCGAAATAGTGCGAAGTTTAACATCGTTCAGTGGTAAAGAAAATGCTGTAACTAAAGCAATTACACTTTCACAATACCAATAAAGGTACATACTATCCAATACAACCGATAGTGACAAAAGTTATTCATGTTATTTTCCGGCGAAGAGACAAACTTGCACGCGTTTTCCCATAGGAATACACAGGGAGGCTGGAAATGTAGACTGCATGCTGTCTGCTTCAATTTGCAACCGGAAGTCCCGTAGACACTAGCGCCAGCTGAGCCTCTAGCGTTCATTGTAATAACTCTATGGTACCTCGTTCTTATACTTGCTACGGACAAGCTGCTCGGGATATTTATGTCCCGAAAATATTTGATTCGCTTCTTGATGCATTTTGACACTTACCCCAAAAAATCGACTAAGAAAAAAATTTCTAATTGATTGGACTCTACCTTAACTGCTCACTTAATGTTTTCCTGCCTTTATTTTGACAACCTTGTCGGAAGCTCTTTATTTTACTAGTATATATCTCAATAGTGTTTCTACCGGTCCACTGTGATTGAGCTATCTCTGTCCGTGCATGTACAAAGCGACTGACTATCTACCACTCCCCCCCCATGCAACTATGACTGTTTGGCCAATTGTAGTTTGTTAACTATAGTCGGTGAGCAGGTCAAGAGCGAAGTGGAAGCTCCTCCCACCCCTTTCCACTTTAGTAGAAGCGAAAGATTGGAGAGTAGTCGCCTCTCCCCCGTCCGCTCTACTAAAGTGGAAATGTTGGGAGCTTCGACTTCGCTCTTGACTGTCACCACTATAGTGTGTATATAGTGACTTACTGCCTCTTCCGGGCCATGTCCCACAAGCCTACTTTGGCTCTGACGGGCCCGAAAATATCGAAAACTAAATAACAAGGATATAATAATAATAATAATAATAATAATAATAATAATAATAATAATAATAATAATAATAATAATAATAATAATAATAATAATAATTATTATTATTATTATTATTATCTATTATTATTATTATAAAGTTTCACTTCAAATACACCTTGGGCAAAGCTTAGTTTCACACCAGGAGGCGCAAACCAAGCTAGCAAAGCTTTCATGTGTTGGTCTGTGCAAGGGATGTATACCTTTAAAACCAGGAGCCCGAGACCTACTACGTAAGTATTTTTACAAAAAACTGGGTAAAGAAGACCACAGGCACCCACAATGTACCGCGCTATTTAATTTACATCAACAAATAGAAAGGCGTTACAACAGGCACCTGCGATGTTGTGGATTTTCATGGACGTTCGGAGCCTTTACTAGCACTGAGCATGAAGGTACGCAACCGTTTGTTAGAATCGACTGAGCGGGTAAGTTGGCGACCAGCACCACGAAGGTTCAGAGATAGTCATGTTCACGGTTTTCAGCTTACACGCACACAAAAACCAGAATATCGTCGCTATTATCCGTGTTCGTCAGAGAAGGCGAATATTATTTTGCTCGAACGATAATACTCCCCTGGAGAAGGGGAACAACGGGGAAAAAAGACAAAAACAAATCTCCATTATTGTGCTCTTGCCAATACTTTTTGTCATGTCAGAAATATATATATATATATATATATATATATATATATATATATATATATATATATATATATATATATATATTTAAAGCTTCATCAATGATTTCATGAGGCAAAACGTGAGTGATATAAATATCCCACATATATGCGCAGGACGTAGACGAACATTTTACTCTCGTAGTAAGTCGATAAGGCGTCGGGCTTGACAGGGTGAAAGTAAACAGCAACAAAAAACCGGCGGAGCTAAAGATTAGCGTTGAGTTAGGACGAAGCACGATACTAAGACAGCAACATTAAAACGAAGTAGAAATAAAACGACTGGGCAGAGCCAGAAGAATCCGAAGGAACCAGGGTTTCCGGACTCGCGAGCCCCGACATAAACTGCTGCGCACAGAGGGAAGGACGCCCTCCAGTGCGCGGACCCAACCCATGCACGTCGGACGGGAATGTCATCCTAACAAAAAGGCCCTTCTCGGAAGCACGCGACCGAGAAGCAAAAATTGACAGACACACTGTCAAAACCTGACACCGAAGGGCACCGCGTTGTCGGCCAACGTCAACCGGCGGCGAGCCGGAGGCTTCTGCCACTGCTGCTGCTGCTGACCCAGTTTTCTTTTGTTCTGGTTCGCTCGGTGTTCTTCGGGTCTGTCTGTCCCGTTCGGTCGTCTGCCCGTCTTTTGTCGGGCCGATCTGGTGACGCTGGCGTAGTTGTGCAATCAACGCGTCGAAGTAGCGCCCATCGATTTCCGATAACAGCGTCGCGGTGGGTCGGTCGGCGGATGCAGTGCGAATTGCATGCGTGTGGGTGGCTCGTGTCGGCGGCAGCAGAAGCGAAGGTCGGGCGCGACGAAGGAAAAGCCCGGCACTCGGGCAACGCCTGACTGGCTTTTCGGGGTGACGTGCCGAAACGAAAGCCTGGCGCACGGAGCGAGGCGAAGCAGCCGTCGCTGACACACGAGCCCGCCCGAACGGGGTCTGCCCCCGTCGGAGACGCGCACTGATAGATTGTGTGACTAAGTACAGGGCAGGCCTTTCAACGTGATGCCCCGACGGACGGGAAAGGCTCGCTGTCGTCGTCCCTTCGACTCGGTGCGCTCTTTGCGCGGTTGTTTTATGAAATGAGCGAGCGGCATTGCGATAGGAAATTCGAGTGGTGTAGTTATTTCGACCATTTTCATCTCGAGCAGCCGACGCGAATATTGACGGGCTGCGTGAACAGAGGATTTCAGTGACAGAAGAACAAGGAAAAATACGTACGCTTTCGCATTTTTGCTATGGCATCATGAAAATGCCCTAATGCTGAAGTTTGCAGCGTGCTTTTGATGTTTTTCGAGCGAGGCGACTTTCTTAAAAAACCTTTTCCAACTGGGTATAGACATAATCTTCGGTGTGCGTTGACCTACCGGACACAAATCGGAATTTCTAGCCGCTTTCTGTCCCAAGATGTTGTCGAGCGACGGCGCCTCCATTCCATCTTGCCGGTTGTGTGCAGTAATATCGAAACCCAGCTGGGAGAACGGAGCTCTGCATAACCTGATGTTTGCGCTAGTACCGTATCTTCCGGGCTATAGTCCGCACGCCGTGCATAGTCCGCGCCTGGTGCTTAGTTGACACGAAAATCTCCTCTTACGCGGCACACCTACATAAATGTCTGCTTTCTTAGCTCACAAAGGAGCTTGTATTATACATAAATCATCAATAACATACTCTTTCATTCACAAAATCCGTCACGCCTCGTCATAATGAATGATCTTGAAAAACAACATTCCTGTATAGTCCGGACGCGTAGATATGTCCACGCAGCCTATAATTTCAACTTTCAAAAATTTATCGTCCGCGGACTATAGCCGGAAAACACGGTACTTGCGAAATGCAAGCGCTGAACGATGTCACCAACTTGCATGGATACATGTGGTTAGTCTGTCAGGAAGGCGCGGGTGCAGCCCAGGCGTAATCTGAGTACTTTTCGAAAGCATATCCTTGTAATTCAAGCATCTGTGGCAAAGACATACTTGAAATGAGACCAAGTTCTTGAGTACGCCTCGATGCTGATCTTGATTATTTACAATTGATTGGTCCTATAAGTGCCCGAATGAATAGTGCGAATACGTGCTACTTGATATGCATTGTGCCGGCTCAATTATAAGTCTTTTGCGTGGCAAACAAAATAGAGATTGATGTGTGGTGGACCATTCTCGCGTCATTTCCGAATTTGCGAAGTAAGCCTGGAAGTAAAATGGTATGGTGACTTGCAACACACGTTTGCACGCTGCAGTCAGCAGACGGCGTTTCACTTTATGACGATGTTCTATTAACGTAAGAAGCAGCGTACTTTGTATGGGAACAAAATAAATACAGGGTGTCACAAAAGAAAATTTACAGGGTTTTTTTCATCGCAAAAATAAACTAGGCATCGCCGGACGCTCATTCTCCGCGCAAAGGTAGCGCTAGAGGTCACAACCAGATGCCAAAGTTTCAGCCCGATCCGATACCTTATTCAAAAGTTAGGAATGATTTTCTGAAAATTTCAATGGAAAAAATGGAGCCCATTTTTGCACGTTTTCGGTTTCTGGTGCCATAGAGCCCCATGTATTTGAAAACTCCGTCGGCCGCCATTTTCCCATTGAAATTTTCAGAAAATCACTTATAACTTATGATTAAGGTATCGGATTAGGCTGAAACTTTGGCATCTGGTTTTGACCTCTAGAGCTACCTTTGGATTGAAGTGCGCGTTCGGCGATGACTAGTTTATTTTTGCGGTGAATAATACACTGTATAATATTTCTTTATATGACACTCTATATATATATATATATAACGTTAGGCCATTGAAATAGTCTTCGGAAGTAAGTAGGACAAATATCTGCTCGTGTTATCAGGGGGCATATACTCTGAACGTTATGAAGATTGTCACTGCCATGTCTGGTAGCAGTTGTACAGGGGGAACAGCGCACCCGCAAAACAGTCACTCAAATCAACACACACACAAAAGAAGGAGACACTTACGCAGCGCTGCCTGCGGAAGTACTTCTTTTGTGTGTTTGTTGATATGAGTGACTATTTGCGGGTGCACTGTTCCCCCTGCACATCATGAGGGTGAACAGTGCACCCGAACCGCTGTATTAACAAATGGTGTAGCAGTGTTATAGGGATTTTCCTCTATTCACCGTAGGCTTAAGAAACGCAGGGCGTGGCGAGTTCCGGGCATCTTACTATCGCTGGCAGCCAAAAAGATTACGGCATTAACCGATAAGAGCGCAAACGAACCAATCCCGAAGCAGGGAGCGTGAACATTCCTTAAGCGTTCAGTAAGCTGCGATGGACGATATACTAGAGCGAGTTCCCTAGATTTCTGAAGCTCTATAAGCAGCCTATTCTATCTCGTACCTACATATTAAACCGGTTGTTAAAGCGAAGACTTACAAAAAAATATATTACCAATAGGGTGGTTTAAAGAAAAAAAAAGGAACTCTTTTCGGGAACAAACTGCAGCCAACAGCGGCGGACGTCAGATAAAACACACACACACACGCTCAAACACTAGTTAGCTGAATAAAAAAACAAAAATGTTTTGTAATAACTTGGTAACTAGACAAAATAAACAAATGGTTCCAATTAGAAACCTGATGAACGTCATGAAAAAATCCCCTAAATTTGTCAATTTTAGGAAGACTTAAAGCACGTGTGAAGCGCCCGAGTGAGCTAAAGTTACCACTCGTGCACCGGACACAACGCTGGCGACTCGAAAGCGTGGATGATGAGAAGCTGTCTTACTTTCTTTTTTTTTTCAATCAACGTATCTGGAGTTTTTGAGAAGCCTCAATAAAAATGGGTATAATATTTTTTGTCTATCTTTAGTGATAAGTGTGTGCCTTCGATGACCCATGACTTTGATTATCTTTGGTAATTGTGTCTAAACCAAAAAAAAAAAAAAGGCACGTGTTCACAGAGAAGAGAGTGAGCGCGACCCTAACCGGCTAGTTCTCGATCGGCAGTTTTCGGGCGGAAAGAAAACGAATTTCGAGCCGCAAATTGTGTTCTGGGTAGTTGGGCTGTCATATGTAATGTACAAATAAAAACTTTGGCGAGCATAAATACCCTGTCAGTGTCCCTCTAAGAGTTGTTTTCGCCTAATATATTTTTTTCATGTATCAGCATACTTTAAGCCCACTCTGGGTTAGTAGAAGAGTAAAAAGAAAACAAATTTCAATTTAATAATCTGAAAACAGTTTATATAATTCTATTCGACTTAGATCTGAATAGCGTATACACTCTTGAGAAAATAAAGGAAGCGAAGTTCATGAATGTTAATACAAAATAACGGTTCCCTGGTTTAAGGAGTTGCGCATGCGACAACTGTTTCAGTGGTCCTCAAACATTCGCTAAGCGACGTAAACAATACTTCTAGATGACAGTAACATCAAATTTCAGTAGTTCTTTCACAATCCTCACAGCAAAATGGCTGTACTGAAGGTTCTTTGCAAGAAATTAGGCTCAAGTTCATGGATCGGCATTCGACCGGATCATTCGAGCTGGTCGAATAGAATTGATCAAAGCAAGTGTTCAATTCTGTCAAATGCCTATCTGATTACGCCTTTGGCAAAATACTGTCTTAACATGTGCTAAGGCATCGACATGACGCTTCATTGTATTCAATTAATATATCGCCGCTCAGGAAACGCCAAGCGATACTTGGTCTGCGCATTGTTTCCTTTATCTTGGCCTCAACAAAAATCGCAATCTTTAATAGTGATGCTACCGTGAGAGTCAACCAGAGATATAGTTGGGTGTGTTGCAACAACAGTCGACGTTCACTCAAGGTAAAAATAGTCGTGTTTTTTGTTTTGCCTTTAGTTACGCAATTTTTTTAGGAAACCCAGAATGACAGTGCATTTAATTCTATATCAGTATCGCTCAAATACATAACATATATCGTACTGTACAGGGACACCGACATTTTTAAAATCCACTAAGCTAGTTTCATCTGTCGAACTCTGGACAAGCATTTTTTTGGCAGGAGTTTCTCATCAGATTACACGAAGCTTTTACCTTTTCATGGCTCTGCAGAGGATCAGATTATATTACGGGTATAGTATCGAGTACCATTTATGCGTGTTTTTGTATTGATCCATTTTCGGGTAACCTCTAACCTTTTACATTTGATTTTCCCACCTGCGTTTCTTGGGAATGCGCGACAACAGGATAATAAGTTGCCATCCAGTACTGCAGTGGATGTCAATAAATCAATCAATCAATCAGTTTATTTTTCCTTCAAGGGGTACATACTTCTTGAAATGGTACCTTGGCGCAAAAGGCGATCGTGTCGCCTGACTGGGCACCAAGGTCAACTGGTAGTTGTAATTATTCACGTAGCTTTATTTTCCAGGCATTTGGTGTCACATGACATGAAAGGCTGCAAAGTACCGGCATGTAAAGTGTAAGGGTAACACCTTTAACATTTGAATTAGTAGTTTTTTTTCATCTGCATTGTTTGGGATAAGTGGGGAGTTTCAACGATAACAGAGCAGCGATAACTGTATGTCGTTGCTTCCGGTTTATGTCTATCATTGCAGTGCTTGCCAATCGACAGTTGTAAACTCCGTGACACTTTTAGAGCTTAGAAGGCCTTGCCGGCTTGTTTATTCTTTTCTCAGTATTGTAATACTGTCCTTAAGATTGCTCTAGTGCTGGAACATGCTCAGTTAGGTTACAAACCTAAGTGGTAAATTTCAAGCCCGCCAGTACGCTTGCGAAGTAAAATCCGAAAAAGTGCCGAAGTCGTAATCACGCTAATGGTGTCGCACAGTGCAGTTAGTCTCACAGTTAAATTTTTAACAATTTTATGTGATTAGGCATGTAATGCCTAATGACACTGTCGCTTTCTAACGAAAATGTCAGTAAGACCGTTTTTTGATGCATTGGGTGATGAGTATAAGTTAACCATATAGTTACGAGACAAACAAAGTTAACTGGAGAAAGAGTTGTGCATTACGCGCGTTGCTTCAATCTAGTGTCCAGTAACTAGTGTTTTTCTTGGTTTTTTCGCTAACCAAATAAAGAGTTTCTTACTTTTTGTGAGAAAAGACGAGTAACGTATCTTTGTTAATCGCCGAGAGAGGAGGAATGGTAATATGTTTCTTTATGAGGAAAGTAGGTACGATACAGGTACAGCTTTTCGATTTCATCAAATTCATGCCTGTCACAATCACGTCGAGGAAGCAAAAGATGTGCAGCCCAAGAACGTCTGGACTAAGCCGCTCTTATTATTGATTCGTCGATTGAACTCCGCCGCTTTGAATGGTTTTACCTTGACAAGCCTTTCTGAGAACAAACAACTCGAGCTTCTTCCCGTTATAATTTTTACAGCGATATTACAGCAGTGGCTGTTAGTGAGACACTTCGCGCTTTCGCGCCGTTGACCGCGCTTCGTATCGACGTGGGCCATTTTCGTCACTATACGCCAAAGCATTCTACGGGCCACTGATAACAAGATAACAAGCAAGCTTGATAACATGCATGGTCCTGCATGGTAGCTTGATAACATGCATGGTCAGTAAAACAGTCCCCGCAGAGTAATCTGGCAATGCATTGGGATAGGTGCCCGTGTGAAATAAATTTAAGATGTATCGCTTGCTATCGCGTTATTTTGCCAGTCTTAGGGATCTCGTTAAATTTGTTCTCCTTTTAAGATAAAGATAAAAATATCTGTTTGGTGCAAATTGCTTCGTAATTTATAATATGAGCCCACCGTATGACATGAACCATCTCGATCACCGACATTAAAAGAAGAAGAAAAAATCAGCAGAACCCATCCTTTGGGAATGATTATCTACGTTAATGCGAATAGCATCAAACGGTGCGGAGTTATGCGCGTTCGTCAGGTGGCCGGCACACTCTAGATACGCCAGCCCACTCTTGAGGCGATTCTAAATTTGTTGACACTTTCACAGCCCTGCGCACGATCTCCGCAGCTCCAGCACGTGCGTTTGTGTCACTTAGAAGGCGAGCAAAGCACGCGCCATACGCACAAACACTCAAAATGGTACCGACCAGACTTTCTGGCGTCTCAGCTAGTCTCAACCAACGGTACTCTAAACGGTTGTTTATATCTTTACCATAGGACGCGCTTACAGCGCTGTCACAGCTACCGGTGCGCGCGTGTTCCATGCACGAGGGCTCATTCCGCTCTCGTGAGGTTGAGCTCGTAGAGGTCTCCTGAGCGCGGGAGAGGGTGAGCTAGAGGGAGAGGGTGAGCGCGGGAGAGGGTGAGCTAGCCCTCGTGCATGGAACGCGCGCCACCGGAGCTGGATGACAGCGCTGTAAAGCGCGGCCTATGGTAAAGATATAAACAGGTGTTTAGAGTGCGGTGAATGACTGCCTTCATAGCTCTGTGGTTAGCGCGTGCTCGCCTGCTGATCAAAGGTCAACGGTTCGAATCCCAGCCGGCGCCGGTCTTTTTTATTTATTTATCGACCCGCGGCGTAAGAGGTTAGATAGCCAGATAGATAGATAGATAGATAGATACATAGACGAAAAGTGCGTGAAGTATCCAAAGCAATGCTATTCGCATTAAAAGCTCTGGTATAAAAAAGGTTACGGGCGAGAATATCAAAATCAGCTCCTCTCACAAAAGTCCTCCAGTCGTTCTAATTTAGCAGAGAGAACGCTGTAAAGGAGTTGAGTAAAGAAAAAAGTATGGTCCTGTTGTTCAATCTCCCCCACTATGGGTGACTCAGAAGCGTATAATACGACAGTTTGAGATGCGCCCTCACGGCAAAAATAGGGTCTCATTTCGGGCAGACGCCCTTTGTCGTACATGCTACTCTTTATCGTCCTTTAACAATAGGGTTCAGCGGGGGTGATTTGTTTTATTTAGCGGCATTAATGATAAATATAGGGTTTGCGAGGTAAGGGCGATAGCATAAAACGGCACAAAAAGGAGCACAAGCAGAAATTACCATTCATATTCCCCATGAACTGCACCCTCCCCACCTAGCACCGTTCGGGAACAAATGCATTTTTAATAAGTATCTGTATCCGTATTCCGAAATACTTTTTGGAGTATGTCTGCCAAGCCCGGATTTATTTACCAGAAAGCAAGGAAAAATCAAGTGGGTTAGTGCCACGTCAATGCACTTGACAGATACAGTTTTATTTTCTAAACGAATAGCCTGGATATAGCGTATTAATAGTATGTATTTGTTTCTGTAAACCTTCATTTGAGAGTGCACTTCGTCTGGTATACTTCCTTGTCCCTGTTTATTATTTGGCGCTTTTGTGTTTGTACATGTGACCACTTGTACCGAAGTGACGAACGAAAACACGCTCCCCTCTTTCGCAGACAGCTGAAATGCTCTCTACATAATACACCCTCATTGTCATAAAAACACTATTGATTTCTTTTTCCGGTGTATTACTCGGCTTAACACGAAATACCTACGTGGACTCTAGCGGCGCACTCGCACCTTTACCGTTCGTTCAGTCCATCTGCTCCAAAATGACACCTTAGCAGCTCCGCCGACACACCTCAGTTATCGCTGTGTTTAACCTTACGGGCATTTTTTTTTCCTTCTCTTCTGTGCTTCATATATTTGTCCTCTTTAGCTTGCCTTGACTAGGGTCAGGCAAAATCGCACTTCAATGCGTGAGTCACTGCTATAATCTGAACTAGGTGAATGTCCGAATTTAGGTGGACAGGTGTAAGATAGATAGACGGAAAAAGGCAAACACAGAGCCCCATGTTTGCGTTTGTCTTCCCTGCACCCGCGCTCCAGACTTAACTTATATGTTTTTTTATTTAGTTCGGTCCCAATTGTCAAAGAATTTTGCTACTGAAACTGGCAAGACTCAGTCGCTCACGACCGTTACAACATATTCGAGATTATAGAAACCACTCACCTCCACCCCCTTTCCCTTCCCTGAGATCCCAAACGTTTTTATTAATCAATTAAAACTTTTTCCTTGTCCATCAATTTTATATTCAATAATTTCCGTGTCGCATGAGTTTATAGAATGTTTTTCGTGATGAAATGCCTCTCTTCAGCTTTCTGACTATCGAATTAAGTTTCTGTCAATTTGGTTAAGGACACACTCAGCTAGATATTATCAAAGCAGTATCCTTGTGCATTTCGAAACTTGGTATATTCAAAATACCAATTCACAAATCGGGTAGTTTCATAAAGAAATTAATTAACGAAGCAGCTTTTTGGAAAGGTCTGATATGAATTTTAGTAAGCAAAGGTCAAAGGTAACCGATCCTTATTAAGCCAGAAGTATCAGGTTGCAACAGGAACACGAAGATATAAATGCATAGTTAAGGTTGGAGTTAATCTCCCCAGCCACATTTATTGCCAACACACATGTAAGTCGAAGCCTGAGGCCATGAAAAGTTTACACATAAAAAAAATGAATGCTATTTAAATAGTACGGACATTATATTTTTGCTGGTGCCACCACATTACAGTACTCTATTGTCTTTTGTTTATACAGCGTATAAGTCACTGCAACTAGTCACACGTTGTCGTCTGCGATCTCAAAACATTTTCGGAGTGCTCAAAAAGGAGAAGTACTTGTCAAAAAAAAAAAAGCAATTCACAGAAGGAAAAATAAAAACGCCAAGAACAAAACATTTACTCCACAAGAAATATTTTGAGTTACAAGCTGTTTCGAAACATACGTTTATTTTGAACGTAGACTCCGCCATGGAAGCATGCCTTTTAATCTTTCCTACAGACACCTAACTCTCCAGAAACATGTCTTAAAAATATTTTGGATAGGTCGCGTACGTGTATCAAATAATGAACTGTCCCATAAAAAGAAAAAGAGCGCAATATTTCCGCCGCGATACTTATTTTGAATAAGGAACGATGCCGGAACAGAAACAGTCGTCGACCCCAACTATATGTAGGAGCATCGTCCGAAATCATTGAAATCAGTATCGCGACCTAAATGTTGCGCTCTTTGTTTTTTGCTTTCAGGGAACTTTTAGTTTGTGACCTGAATCTTCTATTCAGGCACTTTAAAATACGTTTTTCTGAGCCTTCGGTGTTTCGTGAGGTGCAGCGATGCCTAAAGAAGGAACAATAAACCAAGACCAATGCAGCTTCGAGTTTGGGTGACAAAGCAAACAGACATGTAATGCGATACATTTTAGATAGCGTAGCCGTTTTTTTTTTCAAATTTTACTAACGAGTATATGGAGTCAGTTAGGTACTTTTTAAGCGAGTAGCACGTATTTGTCTGGTTGAATGTGATCTATGCAGCGCTATAAAGACATGAACGGGCATCAGTAACGTCATAAAACTACTTTTTCCAAAATCCCTACAATAGTGATTTTTGTATTGGATGTTTTGCTGGTCTGGATGTACTCCATAAACCAGAAAATGAAAGTCGCAAAAATAAAAATGCCGAACACCCCTCGCTAACAACCTCACTTCAGACTGAGCGTCATCAACAAGTTTAGCAAGGTTCTTAAAAACGGAGACCGCTGAAAATACTTCGGGCTGCACCTAAACATTTTTTCTTGTGATGCTGACAAGCAGTGCCGCTTATGCCTGTTCATTGTGTAGTGTTAGTCGACTAGAGATATGCGAAACTAGAAATAATTTATTCACAGTCGGTCGCAGAGTACACCTAATTTATAAGTAAGCCCCACGGCTTTTTGGTGCGCCGTCGACTTGCTGGCTTACCAGGTTGATGTGGCAGCCAAACGATTTATTAAGTTTTGTTAATTAGGTTTAGGTTAAACGTATACACTATCTAGAACATCAGAGTGTACACCAAATTGTTTGGCGCCTGCGTATTTCTCGAAGCCAAACACTGCATTTTTTCCGCGCATATATTAAAGAAACAAATGCTCCGATGGAATGATACGCTAGTGAAAATAACACACACAAATCAAGCATTCAAAGCTTCCTAAATCTGTCTTGAAAGTTCACGTAGGATACTGTAGTGCCACGTTTGTCGCTTTAGACAGATTTATCTTTTAACATATACAGTGCAACAAAATTATGGAACCGGGTCATCCCGCGTCAGCTTTTCGCGAGCTTAAATGCTTTGTTTTGGGATAGAACGAAAACGCGTAGAAAAAAAAAAGAAACAGCTAGACGCGTTTGAATAGCGACGCTCGCAGATTTCGCCGGCGTCGGGCTTCTCTTTCGACAAGCGGCATTGGGATGCAAAACTGCAGCCACAGTATTGGGCTCAGAAGGAAGTGCGAAAGAGCCGGTCGCCGAACCGCTCGCTTGGGAATAAAACCAGATGAATTTACTCGTCTTTCGGGCGGTGTGTCAAAGGAATTGCAACTTTATCTGTAGCGTCACGCGTACAGTCTGCCTCGCTGCGAGACTGAATCGCACCAATAGCGGGGTCGACAGCGGGTCCGTCTCTTTTTTTATGGCAGAATAGTTGGTCGACTTTATTGGCCCCGTCCCCGATATATCTTATTTTAAGTCCACCATTACCGAGCTCGCTCCAGGTCCTCGCGTTAAATGTGCGCACAATAAATAAAAAGGAAACAAAGCACGAAATGAAATATTTTGCTATACGTTACGTTTAACTTTCGTGGCACCAAAACTGACTGAAGTGCTTCTCTTTGTGAGCACTTTGTCTTCATAGTAAGGATGCCAGGCGGGAAGTAATTTGAAACAATGCAAGACAGTTTTTTTTTTATATGTCCATCTCTTTTATTTTGAAATGTCACGAATCTAACGCTGAAGAAACTAGAGCCTAAAAATATCACATTGCCCTCATCCTTCTTGCTCCACTATGTCGGTTCGTGAAGCGTAATATAAAGGTGGTGTCCTCACTTTTTTTTTCAGCGACACCGGTAACATCAGACTGGTCTTAGACCTAGCTCTAGTGAAAAAGAAAATTGACCTGCTTGGTGATATTCCTCTCATTTTATCGATCTAGCTTTGCACCTCAAGTAACTGTTATATAAACGGACAATTTGAAGACAAAAAAAAACGTTTAGCCTTTCCACTTTGATGAAGAAGGAAGCCAGTGAAGCTGTACGTATGGTGGGAATGAATTAATGGCCGGCCGCAAGTCGGCAAGCCAGAGTGGAAAGGCTCGAAAGGTTGTGCCATCTATGAGCGACGACGGCAAGCGGACAACCGGCAAACACAACACTCTGGACAGCTACCGCCATCTATGAGCGACGGCGGCAACCTGAGTTTTGTGTCGACATTTCTTCGCGGAGGACACGATCCTGGAGAAACTAGCCCTTAACAGCTCCGCTGTAAAACTAAATTTTGTTATGTAAAAAAAAAAATTAACAGAGGTGTTTAACTAAACTATGTTAAGCTAAAATTACACGACTGTAGTTATGTTTAGACCGCACTTCTTATTCAAGTTTTACTGTTTGTTCCTTATCGCCTCGGTGGGTTCGAGGTTGAAAGGAATAAATGTGCTCATTAAATATTGAGCATCATTTAGTAATTCTAGAAAGTTTCCAAATTTTAGACAGATCCGGCAGCTTGAGACAAGCTATGAGGGAATAGGATATTCGGGAACCGTATCGACTGGAGAAAGTATTTGCAACGCCTAAGGCATGTCCTGTCTTGCACGTTCGTTAGCAACCCTCTCACATATGAGTTCAACACAAGTAAGTTTCATAACTTTTACAATCAGGGGAATGTCTTCTTAGTGACAATATGTACCGCGCCATGATGAATAATGTAAAGTGGAATAAAATGGACAAAACCCGGCTTTTCTATCCTAAAATAGCCAAACGTTCGCGTAGATCAGTGGTTCTCAAATAGGGGTCAGCAAAGGCATTCTAGGGGTCCGCGAAGTCCAACCTCATCAGTCCAGCCCGGCGGTAAATGGTGTCTTTTCACAGATTGAGAAGAAAGGTTCCACTTTCTCGAGTGAGTTTTATCGTGGATCTGTCAAAAAGACAAGTCTACTTCACACAGCCCTTATTTATATCCATTTATGAAATCATTATCATAATTAACCTATACGTTTGCCTTCTCCCTCACCACGAACGGGGCTTACACTTCTAGTGGCATAAGCTACACGAACGAAGTGACGAACACAACGGCGCCAGCCGTTGTGCGTTACTTTCGCGCTGTGTTTCAAGAATTTCCGATCCCAATCCGAGATCTGGGAGAACCACTGGCGTATATGTATTCACGGTTCAACAACTACCACCTAATGCGTGGTACGGTTCCCTCTTTATTTTCGCCGGTCCAAGAATAGAAGCGGCTCCTCGGAATTTTAGCAGGTGCTGTTTAACCAATCAGTGATCAACTGGTTAAAGAAGGGAACTATGAAACAAGCAACCCAATTCTATCACGCCGCCTCAACAAAAATAAGGCGACCTCCATTTCAAGTGACGCCCTTCGCTCAGCAGAAAGCCGGCATCGAGCGTATTTAAGCAGCTAAAGAGCGGCGTGCCCTGAGCACGCCTGCTCGAGCATAACCTCATTCAACGAGTAAACCGGGTGACGACTCAAATAATAAAAATAAAATATGTAGCACGAAGAACAAATAGGCAAGAAAGAACAATGTGGCCAACGAGGCAGTTCTAGCTCATCTGAATGCGTGCTTGCTCGCGACTATTTTAAAGGCTCGGGATGAGGAGGATATTACGTGCGACGGTACCCAACGAAGGGAGCTCTAAAAACAACGTGCTGGCTTCAACACTTGAAGCTAAAATACATATAGTAAAAAAAGAAAAAAAAGCTATCCTTCAGAAAAGAGACATTCTGAAAGTTGTCGAGTCGAGAAAATCGCAGGCTGTCAGCTTTGGCCCAGAAATCGCAGAGTGAGCGCCACCCAACAGGCGGCAAGAACGCTCGCCAGCAAGCAGGCAGCAATGTTGACGGCCTGCCCCGTCCCCTTCTCACAGTGCCGACTTTTCCCGGAGGCGAGAAGACGGACTCCAGACGCCGCTGTTTTCCCGCTGTGTCGCCGCCACCGCTGACGAGGAGCCCAGCGAGACCTGACAGCCTCGTTTGCTCAGGGGCGACGAAGAAGCGAGCAAACGAGGATCGACTCGAAGGTCTTGCGGTGGGCCGTCAGCTAACCTCGTCCCGCGAGCTTTGGTCGACGTGGACCCGTCGACGGGTCGAAGGGCCCTCCGCTGCTCTGAGCCGCCCTTGGGCAAGTTGGTGTCCGAAAGACCTTCGGGAACCGGTGGACACCGGGGAATCGCGGAGCAATACGTCTGGCGGAGGTGTCACCCGTCGACGCGCGGTTTGCTTCGCCCACGGCTCCCCAATGTTTGAGGGGGCCAACAAAACGCAGATGTTTAGCTTCGACCTTTAGTTTGCTCTCTGTGTTTTGACTGTCCCGGCGGAGAGGGGTTCGAGGTTCTAAGTAGGGTTTTGCGTTTTCAATGTTTATTTTTATTCAAATTCGAGTTTTCTCCTATCATTTTTTACCACAGACTCAGAGTTCTTGTTTTCGGTGTTTACCTTCGGTGTGGACAAAAAATAAAAATAAAAACGGGCTTTTATCGGGGCGTAGGTTGCAAAAAAACAGACCACGGGCATGGCACTTCCCAACCTTCCAGGGAACTCGCGCGTGCCCCGAATACTTGAAAAATGCCCCGATACTGATAAGATTGGAACAAAAAATAGAGTTAAAAAAAAAAACCCAGGCTTATGAACAGTTTACTGGCGGTTATATCTTAGGTTAACACACAGTGAAGACGTAAACAAAGGTTTGTACCCATGAGGCTTGGGTATTCTCCTGTTCAAGGACAGCTTCAATTCGCTTTTTTATTCGGGGTTTTTCCTATTTTGATAAAACCGGCTTGGGGGTTAATATGTTTTTTAAGGGTCTATGGTATATACCGAAAACACCGATCCGAGTTTTAAATTATAGTGGTGTGTGCAGTTTCTATTATTTTTTTCATCGACTTTTGTCCTTTTTGAATTGTTCCCGGGGAGGGGGGGGGGATGTTGTCCAGCGTCTATGTGTTGGTGGCAAGGTTCATTATACTCTCGGAAAGAGGCCGCGACTTTAAGTGGCCACAATAAGCAGCACTTGGCTCAGTGCGCGCTTTGTTTACGAACCTCCTTTCTTTTAGCGCATCTGTAATGGTGAGATGTATTACAAGGAAAATTCCCAGGTCGCCCGGGGCACGACATGAAGCTTAAGCCTATATTTGATGAGAGTGCGTATGTCAACCCTTTCTTTGGCGAGCAAGGAATAATTACTAATAGCTATAAGCTAACTTATAAGTGGTGAAAAAACTGTCCATTTGGCAGAGTGGGAGTCGGTCCTCGAATGACTCAAATAGAGGTCGACGACAAAGAACCGAACAAAGCCGATTTCGATTGCGGATTACAGCAGCGAACTCGAGTATAAATGCAAAGGCTACCGCAGAAATTATTATCACTCCGCAGTGAAAAGTGAAGGCAAAACAAGTTCAAAAAGAAAGTTGGCTGATAGTCAGCTTCTGAGAATACGGGAAAAGAGCGCACTACTTCTTGTCCTATGAAAGGTGCGTAGTGGTATAATGTGCTTCAGCAGTTAGAATATTACCATGTTGTATACTAACACCCATCTACTATTATGTAGTTTCACATGTCGCATTGATATCATACTTTTATTGAGAAGCTTGAAAATTTGATCTTTATTTACCATTTAGGGGTATATCTCCACATCAAGAATAAATTCGTACATTTTATTGAATTAAATGTTTGTAAGCGGTAGCCGTCGGAGGTTCAGTATCACTATAATGCTCCTGGTAAAGAAATCGAATGCAAATAGATCTAGGAGTGTTTCATTCAGATAGTTTACACCTTGCTAGGTTTTTCAATCGTAGTGCAATTACTAGTACATAAGTCTGTTTTACGGTAGCCATTTGGAGCGCGAAAGGGCGTCCCTAGCGCAAGGCATGTTAGAAGTACCTCAACCAGCAAGTTGTTTTGCGAATTACCTGACTATTTTGTTTTGTGGAGGTGAGCTAATATATTCACCAACTTCTAAGTATTGCAAGTGAAACTTGGTATATTGATGAGATTACTAAGTCATGTAATATATGTTAACACAAAATACAAATATTGGGAATCACTTATTTATATTTTGTTTTACTTTAATAGCCATCCGAAAAATATAGGTCTAAGTTCAGTACGTTGAGTTTGTGCAAATTCAAAGTGTGTTATCACGTTCATATCCTAATCTGAGTGGCAAAATGTTATTAATAAGGTGAAACCAAATCATCAGACACTTTTAAGTATCCGCTCCTGAAAAGTACTGACAGAGTATTTTATTATGCGAT